>SDVV010019308.1:0-13560 GCA_016164225.1 Gammarus roeselii | reverse complement strand
GGAGTAAAAGATGGCCCAATTACATAAACTTTCTTCATCAAGTTATTGTTGATTGTTACAATGGAATCGCGAAACAAATTATTTACATGTCTTTTGTGGTAAAATCCAATGCATACATAAATTCGTCAGAAAAATGTATCCCAATATTATGTTCTAATCAAGTTCTCAATTATATTGCAAGTTATATTGCATTACATTTTTTTCGAGTATCATATCAATGAAAATAAACAGATCAGTTTTGTAGCTCTTCTATTGAATAGAGTCAATTGCTTCATGAGTAACTTTTATTTCCGATGACGGCCTTTAAATGTAATAGTCTATAAAATAGACTCAATTGGCAGCAGGAAAAGATCGTCTAACCGGAGGCTGCCTATAAATGTAATGGCCTATAAAATAGAAAACATTGGCACCAAGAATAGCTCGCCTTACCGGAGGCTGCCTATAAATGTAATGGCCTATAAAATAGAAAACATTGGCACCAAGAATAGCTCGCCTTACCGGAGGCTGCCTATAAATGCAAAGGTCTACAAAATAGACTCAACAGGCTTCATGAGTAGCTCGTGTTACCGGAGGGCACCTATAAATTCAATGGTATATTAAATTAATTCCATTGGCCTATTCAGCAGCTTGTTTTACCGGAGGCTACCTATAAATGTAATGGTCTGTACAATAGGCTCAATTGGCTTCATGAGTAGCTCGTATTACCGAAGACTGTCTACAAATTAAATGGTTTATAAAGTATACTCAAGCGGCTTACGGAGATGCCTATGTTTCCGAATATTGTTTGTCAGTTTAATGGTTAGTGATCACAGTTAGAACGATGCAACTGCAACTCTAAATGATGTTTTTCAGATCATGTGATCTTTATGGCGAATTACTGCTGAGTTCTGTCCGCTACATGATCGAGGCTAATGCTTATTTAACGTGATACATAACGTGATATAACGTGATATGTGAATCACCTAGTTTGCTTCAATCTCTTGTTGAGACCAATCATTTTATTAGTACCACTATACACAAAAAGATCTCGGCGGGCCACAATAACGTGGACATTTTTTTTGCGACAATCATTGTGTTTAGGGCATGTTTAAACAGTTGAGTTTCACATTTAGAGTAGGGAAATCAATAGTTATTTCTGATGCGGGCATGAATCCAGTCATCAGTGTAAATGTGTGCATCCATGTGTGTGTGTGTGTGTGTGTGTGTGAGGGTGTGTGTGTGTGTGTGTGTGTGCTAATGTAAGCTTAAATTTCAGTAAAGGCGGAACTAACATTTCTAACATTTCTGACAACAGCCACCTAATCGAAAGTTCTACCGTCATGGCATAGAAAGTTTTGCATAGTATGCATACCTAACGTTCGGTGATTTAATGTCTTTGTTCGACAGTTTCATTTACTTACTATAAAAAAGTTCTTATTGAGGACTTGAATTTAACATAAAATATAGATGAATGATGAATAGAAGTATGGACATGATTACGAAGATGTCAACAAAAGCCATTTCATTTGCTATACAATCGGCTTTCGAACTGACCCCGGGAATTCGATTTCATCTCAATAACAGCCACAAACGAAGGGCGTTGAGGATATGTAGTACCTGCTTCCGATATTGTTTACGGTTATATAAAGAGAGACGAACTTATTTCTCAATTCCTCTACAGTTCACAACTACGGAATGTTGAGAGTACAAACAAGAGAGTACAAACAAAATTGGCCAAAACGATGCGAAAACTGTGATGGAACTCGGACGAAACTCGACCAAATTTCTGACGAAATTGTGACAAAACTGTGATGAAACTCGGACGAATTTCGTGATGGAACTGAGTTGAAACTGTAATCGATCCGAAATATGTCAAAATTTTCGTATAGCTTATTTTAAATTTTGTTTGTACGTTCAAAATTCTGCAGTCATGGGTTGTATGTGAAAAGTAAGATAAGTTCGTTGCTGTTTTTATGACCAAAAACAATATCGTAATCAGATACTGCCTTTTCTCGACGTCTATTCTTTATATTGTATTCCGCCAAGAGGTTATTAGTAGTTGACGCTGACAAAAACGCGTGGGGTTAAACTTTCATCATTCCACAATACGACTTAGACGCCGTTTGTAATATCTTATTTCACGAATGTCATGAAATCTCACTGATGGAAGGCGAACAAATAAGCTTATACATGTTCGCCGGAGTATGACTTTTAACATACCTGGCTGCCTTCCTTAGTTTCGCCCTTCTAAAGTGGCAACGAATGATCCTTCCCAGTAAATATTTCAACGAACTATATCCAGAGGATATAGTTGGTCATTATGAAACAATGGTTTGTTATTTGAAACGGTTGTTTGTTCAGGTTTGTGTTACATATATGTTTGAAGATCCAATGTCAAGGTGTGAGTTGTAAGACATTTAATTTATATTGATCATCAATCATCAGAACTTGGCCAAATTCCATACCACATTTGCCATCATTCCTGCTGCTTCAGTGAAGACGCAATGTGTTCCTATTGAGTCGGCCATCAGGTGCCATTCCCAACAGTGTAGGATCCGGCCAATGTTTGTGATACTATAAATATATTGGTGATCTTACTTTAAAATTGGACATTTGATTACTGATTTTGTAATATAGCGTACTTTGAAAAGGGAAATTTGATCCTTCTCTGTGAGTGATACCAATTACCAATAAATTGTGTTCCATTCAACAGAACACAACGTTTATTTGAACCCGGTTTACGAATAACAAAATGTTATCAAGTAGAAGCTCGTGCTTATGTTAACTTGGATGCACATTCGGTACAGTTAGGGAGATAAATGTTATTTCTCGTTATTTTTTCATCACTAAAAACCAAACTATGACTTCAGAATATTTCTAACACTGCAATTTAGGGACCATTGCGAAATGTCAGGGAATTAACATACTAATAAATGCTTATGTGTATCGACATATGCGCAAGGTGACCGACCAACTGAATATATTGAAAGAACATGCATGATCAATAAACCTTAGTTGGGTGTGATTGCATTTTTTAGTCCTACAAATAACGGAAAATTGGAAAATCACATTCTATGTAAACAAACTAGACCAATTGGATTGACATCAAGAGTCCGTAGACTGGCTCCTCGAGTTTGGGATCCAAAGAATATTACCTACAGGTGTGGTCGAGACGCTTCATCTCTTCAGACCACGCCAGCTCCAATACCTTCACGGGCAGCTGGTGCAAGCTCAGACCTTCGGTATTTTGTTCTGTCTCACGACGGCGAAACTATTCTTACACACCAGGGGCAGCTGGTCCTGACTTTGAGACACTACCTCCAACTCCCTTGGACAAGAAGCTACCAGTCATGTCGTATTATATTGATTTTTTTTTCTATGATGACTTGCAATCACACATTGTATAAAAACAGAAACAAAAATAAACGAGACAGTGTTCATTCGAGAAAAAATATATATAACATTTATGTAGAAGACAATTACGATGATAATTATTACTCTCAAGCTCTTTAATAACAAGATAAGTGGACCTTTTTATCCGATATATCATATTTCACTTTGTTCCGGTTTCGAACTCAACACGCAATATTGCTGACTGCCTTGAAAAAAAAAATGCGTCAATAAATCTTCCTGTGTCATATTCCAACAAATCAATTTCATTAAAAAAATTCATCTAAATTTGCATAAACGGAAGATTTTCGAATATAGCTTCCTTAACTGGGTGCAGTAACAAGGAGGTCAACATTTACTTACAAAAGACGGAAGCTGGTTTCCAGCCTCATAAATAAAATTGTTTCTCAGTAAGTATAATTTTCAGATAAATATTGCATTGTTATTATATTAATTAAATAAATGTCAGCTGATGGATAAGTCTAAATGTGTTGCATTCTTGTATACATTTTTTAGGTACGCTTTTTCTGAATAAAGCTGTTGACGAAATTGTTTGATAGCAAACAAATGAGCTTAGTATTTATGTTCATGAAAGGATAAATTCCGAATTACGCTTTATTCAACATGGCTTAGGAATCATGCAAATTAGAAATCGTTGTTGAGATATCATATCATATTTGTTGGATAGTAAAGCAAACAACAAAGCCCAATCTTTTAATTTGAAAGTTATCGGTTACAATGACATTAAATTAAATAAAAATGAGAAATCACTTCTTCATCTGCTGTCATCCGATTTACAACTTTACTTCTCATTTACAATGAGGAGTAAAGTTGTAATATCCAGTGAACTCTCAAATGGGAATGCCGGGAATTTCTTATTCTAAATGAATTTCATGTTCATTTTATAATATACAGATGCCTTATACAAGTTCCTGTGTAGCGTAACTCACGGCACTCTTAGGTCCCAGAAGCGTCGGATATTAAATGGGAAGTGACACCGCGTGCCACATAATGCTCTATTAACATAGCCTTGTCTTTAGGCATCGTATCTTAGAAAATACTTGGTCCCAGATCCGTCGTGGTCTGGTTTCCTCGGCCACCGCACCTTCTCAAATCCTTGGTCCCAGGATCTTCGTTGCCTGGTCCCCTTGGTCACCTCACCTCATTCCGTGCATGGTCCCACGACCGCCTTCGCCTGGATTCTTTGGTTATACCACAGCATCACTATTTTGGTCCAAGGACCACCACAGCCTGGTCTTCTTTGCTATCACACCTTGATAGATGCTAGGTCACAGACCAGCCAATCTTTCCAGGCATCGAGGAGTACGGAAGAGTTGCTGTTGGCTGGGATGGGACGCGGAGTTGATGCAAATGTCATAGCTATCACACCTTGATAGATACTAGGTCACAGACCAGCCAATCTTTCCAGGCATCGAGGAGTATGGAAGAGTTGCTGTTGGCTGGGATGGGACGCGGAGTTAATGCAAATGTCATATGCTTGCATTGGTTATCTAAAGTAACTTCTTGCTGCTGTGGTGTCTTCAAACGTCTCGAGTGCTTGCGATAAATGTTTTTAACAATGTTACGCAGCAGTAAAAAATCGTTCACTTTACCGATGGTCTCAACAGATAAGAAAGGAAACATCGATAACTTTACACATTTCATGATATCTCTTCCCGTTATTTCGATCGTTTGATGAAAGAGAATATTAACTTAATCCATTTGCTTTGGCGGGCTTCATTATTTGTTCCTTTCATAACTTAATTAGCTAGCGATTGTTTATGAGCTCTTCAGACGACTGATAGGAAGTTAGAACTCTTTGAATTTCTTAGGGGCGGAGTTTTCTTTACAAAAGACCGAGCTGAAATTTCCAATAGCTGATTGAAAACGCCGACAACAAGAATGATGGACAGCGACGAGAATTCTCAACAACAGAGAGGCGGCTCATCACTGCTTTGTTTCCTTATTATAATAGTTTGTCCCACTACACTTCCATAGATGCTATTCAGTTCAAGAACTTAATCACTTTAGCTACATTGTACGAGAGGCTGCACATTTTATCTTGGAAGTATCAAGGTTTAGATGAAAGGTCTCTGAAGGAACCATCACAGTTTATTTTATTTCACACGATCCAATCGTTAGTTATTGTACACCCTCGTTGTAGGGTTCATTGTATTCGGTTTACGATGAAGCATATCAACTGTATCTTTGTGAATTTATTTTTTCTAGGGTCTACTGAAGAAATGTGGATGAAACTCATGCATGCTTCATAAACATTTTTCTAAAGCAACCGAAAAAGTAGATTTTCTAAGTTGTATAACAATATGACACTCTGTGTAACCTACGAATATAATTTAAGAGGAAAAAACACACAATTTGATTGACTCCCTTGTTTTCGATATAAAATGAGCTCGCTTCATCATATGATGGGTCATAGTAGATTCATTACGACACTATAAACCTATGTCGTAGAACGTACATTGTGGTGCAGTTTATTGAGTTACCTTCTCTGCTTGTCGAGCTGACATTTAAGAATCTGTTTGGAATGTCCGTCATTATCCGCTTCTAGTTGTAGTGATAGCGATAGCATGTTGGACTTTATTTCTACACCCTACATTATACGGTCCATTGCCATCAGGATAAATAATGGTAAATTCATTGATAAAAGTAATGAATTATATTCCGGCTTCAAGATATCATTCATATTACACTGTTGGACCCAAACAGTTGTTCTCTAATCTACAAATATATTTTGAGGCATTCCATTGGAACTGAATTGGATTTAGGAAGCATATGTTAACTTCTCTGTCTATTGTCACCGTTACCAAATTTTGTTCAAAACACGTCGTAATCGACGTGTTTGTGACACCTCTAAAAGAAGCTAGCCGTGATAAACAAAATTTCATCAATTCACATCGAATCGTATTTAAATATTGGATAACGTGTGCTGGGCCCTCGATGGCAAGTGAGGGCTTCTTTGATAAAATTCAGTCAACGTTCATATTACTGGATACAGCCGAGTTGCATACAACCAGGTCATTTCCTCTACTTGTTCGTACTACTATTGCGTTTCCTAGTCTTTAATATCTGTCCAATATCAGCAAGAGTTTATTGAGGCATTGGTAAACAAGGAGTGTGGCTATATGGCATTTGTCTCAACTTACAAGAATAGTACGATTGTTGATTGAAATATCGAGACCATAATTTATTACATGCTCTTGGCATTGTCTTAGTGAGAATTAAAACGGATTCCAGTTTCTTTGTCTCCAATTGAACTCGCTGCTTACGAACAATCCATAAGGAAGTTATAAAGTTAGAACTTCTTTGATTGTTTAATGATTGATTGTCATTTCCCAACAAGGAATTAAAACTAATGTTTACGAATGTAAGATTGATATTTGTAATAGTAGCTCGACAGAGCTTCCTCAAGAATTGAAAGTAATTCAAAGGTATACATTTATATCACAACTGCGTTTGATTGTTTATATCATCGTTTCCTTACAATTTTATGAATCATTGTGTTCTTTAATGAATATAATCAAAACATACCATTTTACTACACAATCTTTCATATGAAATAGCAATGTTAATATTGCTACGTCGTTCATGTGTACATATGTACTGTTTGAATGTGCTTTCTGCTTCAATATTTCTTTTTGTTGCGTACTTGAAAAGATCCTTCACAGAGCCCCTTATAGCACTAAATCCCAAGGATCCTTTACAGAGCCCAATATAGCACTAGGTCCCATGGATCCTTCACAGAGCCCTTTAGAGCACCAGGTCCCAAGGATCCTTCACAGAGCCCAATATAGCACTAGGTCCCATGGATCCTTCACAAAGTCCTTTATAGCACTAGGTCCCAAGGATCCTTCACGGAGCCCAATATAGCACTAGGTCCCAAGGACCGTTCACACCCATTATAGCACTAAGTTTCAAGGATCCTTCACAGAGCCCTTTATATCACTAGATCCCAAGGATACTTCACAGAGCCCAATATAGCACTAGGTCACAAAGATCCTTCACAAAACCTATTATAGCACTCGGTCCCATGGATCCTTCAAAGAGCTCATTATAGCTGTAGGTCCCAAGGATCTTTCACAGAGCTCTTTATAGCACCAGGTCCCAAGGATCCTTCACAGAGCCAATATAGCACTAGGTCCCATGGATCCTTCACAGAGCCCATTATAGCACAAGGTCCCATGGATCCTTCACAGAGCCCATTATAGCACTAGGTCCCATGGATCCTTCACAGAGCCCATTATAGTTATAGGTCCCATCGTTAGTTCGTCACATAGTTTTCAGTGAATCAACCTCCAATTGTTTGAACACATAAGCAATCAGCCGTTCACAACGTACATGCAGGATTGTAGTGAGTGGGCGATTTTGGAGTGGGGTGCATTGCCAAGACTCGAACATCGGACCGTCATACGGAAGACTATGGCACTAACAAGATTTGAAGAGATTACAGATGAACTTGGCCTCAAGTGCCAGCCGACCTACGTCGTCATGGGTTTTACGATTCTATTAGTCAACAAAACGCGCGTTTTACTGACTTTCAAAGACAGCTGATGCTTGTAATTACATCAAATGATACATGTAAGCAAATGAAATGCTAGACAGGTTTTTCCTAAAGTTTTACTATTATTATCACAACTGTAGATGAAAGCCAGAGTGTGTCGGGTAACTGGAAGGTTCTCTAGGTTCTAGCTAATGCGAAGAACTTCATCAGATCTAGAATCTTTTTTCAGCTTCAAATTGAGTTCGCTGCTTCATCGGTGTATCTATTTGTATATTATTTTGTTCTGAATGCACCCTCATTGGTAATAAAGTTCACGGACGAAAGGTACTACTATTAATTTGATACCGATGACAGTTATTGAAAAAATGCTCTCGCAGTCGTGCACAAAATATTGGAGAAAACCTGAAGATTTGTATGTTTGTTTATCTACATAGACAAACAACTACCAAGCTCAAACCACAGCAGTGCTAAAACATTGAAACGAATAATACCGAATCGTGCGGTCCGGGCTTCAGTTGACGTCAGAATTGATTACCAAATGGCACTTCACTAACTTCTTCATCGCTGGATTTTACAATTTTAGTTCACTTGCCAGTTCCATGCATCTTGAGCCCTACAGTTGACTTTATTATGCCTAAGTGTTGTTTCAAATTTTTAACGGAATATAAAATAGCTTTGCATTACAGTGCCACGCTATTAGACAGAAAACTGTTTATTTTATATTCCATGCATTTGAAAACAGCACATGTCAATGCTTTTTGCTCTATCTGGTAAAGATACATTCCAAAAAAGCACACTACAACATACCCTCCATTCCCAGTTCCTGCTTCCATCAGTAACTGTATCATTTTCTTTTGCAGATGGATCAAGCTGCTGCTTCAGCCGCAAAGATGGCTATAAATTACGGCGTTTTGGAGGCTTTCTTCCTGTTGGCGACATCTTTAAGAGATAAAATGCAGCATGGAGGCGAGGCTGGGCTAATGTTGCGCATAGGCCCTGAATGGTGTTGCTTCCGGCCAGTGATGGCCAACATATTCATATCGACCCCGTTTTCTCATTACTTCATCAAATATTCCCTTCTGAAAAGCACACAAAATATAAGAAAATTGTTTCTAGACGCTGCGTTTTGCCATCACTGGTTGCAACTCATGCACCTTAAATACAGTGTTGTGTCCATCACTGGTTGAAACTCATGTATCTTAGATACTATGTTGTGTCCATCACTGGTTGCAGCTCATGTATCCTAGATCCAGTGATGGGCTCTTCACAGGTTGCAACTTTTGCATTCAGATACAGTAATGTGTCCATCAATAGTTGCCACTTGTGCATCTTAGATACAGAGTTGTTCCCAGCGCTGCTTGCCACTCATGCATCTCAGATATAGGGGTCGTCGCCCATCACTGGTTGCAACTCGTGCATCTTGGATACACTGTTGTTCCCATCACTGGTTACAACGCATGCATCGTAGATAAAGTGTTGTATTCGTCACCGGTTGAAACCGGTGACGGGTGAACGAGGACATTGATTAAATTGAATAAAACAGTACGGAAGGTGATGTAATGATTCCTACTAGAAAGAGAGGTACCGTGATCAGCTCATCAACTCTTATCACTAAGATGAACGGGGTGAAAAAGAGGAAAAATTAGGAAAAAAACAAGAAAATTACAATCCACTGATGGCCACAACAACCTGCTAACTGAAACATTCAGTATATCATATGTATTAAATGGATCTGTCGAAAAATGGTTATCCATTACTTTGACTCAAATAATTATATACAATTTTTTCCAAAGGTATATACACCCAAAGAAGTTGCGGCTTTTATTTATTTATGGTAATATTAAAAGTGCATAATGTAGTATAATACAAACAATTATTCATTCATCCTATCCATTCATCATAAATTTTATTACTAAGAACGAACTAGGCGCTGTAAATGGTTCTTCTCAATGAAATGTAACAAAAAACACATTGAAAATATAAAGGCACTTAAGTTGTTTCTGCCGTGCAGATTGCAGAGATCGGATAATCATCCTATATTGAATGTTTAAAAAACAAACCAGTTATTGGAAAAATTAGCTTGCCATTGAAGATCTACATTCAAAGTTAGAAGCATTATACATTTGTTTCATAGTAGGATTGATTGAAGGTTACAGCGCCTGAGCAATGAAGCCTGCTAATGATATTTTGCATTGATAAAGGTTTATAACGCCATGTTACATCAGTATGGATAATAATATTGTCAATTGATTATGACAGCTGCAGATGAAACTACACTGACATATTATTTCTTCATTTTAAGTCGAAAAAATTTACTCGTCGATGAAATTTCATAAAGAAACGGTTGACACAACAGCTTCTGTCATATTGTGTTGATGTAAGTTGATGTGAGTTGATGTGATGTAAGTATATACAAGGTCCAATCACTTTGCTTGTGCAGGAGTGGAATTTTTGCAATTCGTGTGATTTTAAACGTGAGGATTTCATCGTACTATTTGTTATACGCATGGCCTCCATACATCAGCGTTGTTAACAAAAACATTAGAGATTCACTATGGAATGTTGTGGAAAACAGTTTGCACTAAGTGGAGTTGATAATGAAATTGTAAATTAACAATTGGTGGTAGAATGTTGCAATCCACTGTTGAAATATTCTGATTATCTACCAGTTAATCAGTTCTTAGCGTTAATTGAGTTTTGGTAATTCAGTGTTTTATGTATGTGTACGTACGAGTGCATGCAAGAGGTCTGCTCATAAAATTAGAGCAGGACAAGAGGAATTCGAAATATTAGGCAGCGAAAACATATTTTCGCGGCCAGTATTTCATGAAATATATAAGTATTCTCACCCTCCTCTTCCAGCCGTATAAGATCCATCAGTAGTATAATGCACCGGCAATATTAGAGAAACAACAATAGGACTAGCGCAACTTCATAACAATGTTTCACATATGTTGAAACTCAATTAGGATTTTTTTTTCTGCAAGGCATATTGTAAGTAAAACAGCAATTTCCATCCTCTTGCTCACTAATGGCGGGGGCTTAGACATAACATAAGCCCGGATGAAATCGTTGGTTTCATTCAAGGTGGATGTATCACAAATGTGTCTGCATCGAATGAATGGAGAATTGAAATTATTCCTTTTAATGATGATGCATCACTCAATCAACTCACTATACACTATCCTATCTTAACGGGATTGATTCTGTTGGTGTTCGGTGATGAATTTTCATTTTGGTTGAGCTATACGGCAGTTGCAGAAACGTTTGCTATGCCGACATAATTAAATCCCTCTGCGTTTACTGGTTACGAAACACGCTATTTTATGTTTTGTGGCTCTCACTTGCTCCTATTCTTGATGGTCATGCTCTTTTCTATTTCTTTTGCCTCGTAGTTTTTCCGTGTTGTGTGATAATTTGCCAGTTTCTCGACTCCTCTTTTCTAGCTCTTTTATTATGTTGTTCACCTGGAGCAGCATTAAAATATTAATAAGCACCTCACCTGAAGCAGCATTAAAATAATATTAAGCACCTCACCTGAAGCAGCATTAAAATATTATTGAGCACCTCACCTCAAGCAGCATTAAAATATTATTGAGCACCTCACCTCAAGCAGCATTAAAATATTACTAACACAGTTTTTAAAAATCCCTTTATCACTGGTTGTTGAGTATTAGGATGCACTGTGTGAAACTAAATAATTTAAGAAAAAAATTGTGTCAGTGGCAGCTGTTAGAGGCATTTTCATTGATTTGATATCAATCGATGTAGTCGCTTTAAATAAGAGCACAACTGTCGCCGGTGAAGCCAATTTGTTCCCATTTCAATCAGCAAAATCAATTATTCCTGCTGGCTAACATTCGCATCAGGTCCTGCCAAAAGAACGACCACCGGTGGTGACGGCTTCTGGTGACTGAAACTGACCTCTAGTCTTGTCTAAAGAAGGCTCGTCAGTGTCAGCTTTAAAGAAAGATACCAACACTTCTGATTCTGTCAAGCGAAGGCCCGTCAGCGGCTCCTATGAGTGACGAACGTAGTAGACGATGGTATTGTGCGCTGGTCCTGTTTTAGGGCCATTGATAACAAGGTAGCGTAGACAATGCACCTGCAATCAGGGGAAATTGACGCTCTTCAAGAGACAATTACTGACAGCAAGCGATTAACGAGGTAGCGTAGACAATGCACCTACAATCAGGAAAACTGACGCTCTTCAAGAGACAATTACTGACAGGAAGCGATTAACGAGGGAACGTAGACAATGCTCCTACAATCAGGGAAAACTGACGCTCTTCAAGAGACAATTACTGACAGCAAGCAATAAACGAGGTAGCGTAGACAATGCACATACAATCAGGGGAAACTGACGCTCTTCAAGAGACAATTACTGACAGCAAGCGATTAACGAGGTAGCGTAGACAATGCACCTACAATCAGGGGAAACTGACGCTCTTCAAGAGACAATTACTGACAGCAAGCGATTAACGAGGTAGCGTAGACAATGCACCTACAATCAGGGGAAACTGACGCTCTTCAAGAGACAGTTACTGACAGCAAGCGATAACCAAGGTAGCGTAGACAATGCACCTACAATCAGGGGAAATTGACGCTCTTCGAGAGACAATTACTGACAGCAAGCGATTAACGAGGTAGCGTAGACAATGCACCTACAATCAGGGGAAACTGACGCTCCTCAAGAGACAGTTACTGACAGCAAGCGATTAACGAGGTAGCGTAGACAATGCACCTACAATCAGGTGAAACCGACGCTCTTCAAGATACAATTACTGAAAGCAAGCGGTCATCCGGATTATTGAAAGGACGTGAAAATCCACGTATTGAACAATAAATTAGGAGATTAAATCGTTGCCAACGTTTTGTATTTCTCTATACTACAATGTTTTGTGTTGCCACTCGTTTTTGGTTAAATTAAATATCATAAAAATGCATTGAGATACGTGAGGAACACTGTTCAAGAATTCCTCGCGACGTGATGGCATTAGGCAAGGCAACAGAACGTAGCTGTTAATAATAAAACATCTATTGTGAGAGACTTAGTAGAACCCTGTGGGCGCCCTGAAATGCACTCTTTATTGTGATTAATTTGAGTGCATCACGTGAAAAGTTCAACAGAATGATGCGCCTCAGCTTGAAATATTCTTGGCAGAAGAATTGTGTATGAAATCAACCAAGCTCGAAATTTTTCTTACAGTTTTTTTTCGAACGAAGACACAGTTTAATGCATAATAAAATCTCTAAGTGGACCAATCATATGATTCTGAATCATCCCTCTTCTCATGCACGCCTCGCCAATTTCTTGATGTTTTGAAATTTGATTAACATAACCCGTTTCTAAGCAAGTCAGAAGAAAGCTGGAAAATTCATCTTCAGGTTAAGATTGGTTGGCTCGCCCGCGTGCGCATTGATACCATAATATAAAGGATTGTACAGTATGAAGGTCAGCGACCATAAATTACAGTACTGGAAAAATTATTATGGATTTTTGAGATTTTCGGTATTTTTACATAAAAAGGTGAAATAAACACAATTTATGTATTGATATATGATTTATTTCATATTATTTATGCAGAACGAGTATTTCAGTAGTCTGTTTGCCTTCCTTTAGCAGACTTAAGGGCTTGTACCCGTTTAGGCATGCCACGAATTAGTGTCAT
>SDVV010019307.1:0-13561 GCA_016164225.1 Gammarus roeselii | reverse complement strand
CCTACAACAACTAAAACACCTAAATTACACGGACACCTAGAGTAACTAAAACACCTAAAACAACAAGAACAACTAAACAAAAAAAAACACTAAACAACGAAAACACCTAAAACAACTAGAACAACTAAAACAACTACAACAACTAGAACAACTAAACGACTGGAACAACTAAAACAACAAAAACGACTATAACAACTTAAACAACTAAAACAACGAAAACAACTAAAACAACTAGAACAACTAAAACAACTAGAACACCTAAAACACCTATAACAACTAAAACACCTTAAACAACTAAAACAACTATAACACTTATAACACCTATAACACCTAAAACACCTTAAACAACTATAACGACTAGAACAATTAAAACAACTAAACAACTAGAACAACTAAAACGAATATAACAACTAAAACAACTAGAACAACTGAAGCATCTAAACAACTAAAACACCTATAACAACTAAAACAACTATAACAACTAAACAACTAGAACAACCATAACAACTAAAACAACTAGAACGACTAAAACAACAATAACAACTAAAACAACTAAACAACTAAAACAACTAAACAACTAAAACAACTATAACAACTAAAACAACTAAAACATCTAAAACAACTAACACAACTAAAACAACTAAAACCACTAAAACAACTTAACAAACCAAAACAACTATAACCACTATAACAACTGAAACAACTAAAACAACTAAGACAACTGAAACAACTTCATCAACTAAAATAACTAAAACACCTATAACAACTAAACACATAAAATCACTAAAAACACCTATAACAACTGGAACACCAAAATCAACTAAAACACTTAAGACAACTAGAACACCTAAACAACTATAACACATAAACAACTAAAACCCCTACAACAACTAGAACACCTAAACAACTAAAACACCTAAAACAACTAAAACACCTTAAACAACTAAAACAACTATAGCACTTATAACACCTATAACACCTTAAACACCTGAAACAAATAAAACACCTAAAAAACTATAACACCTATAACAACTACAAGTCCTAAAACAACTAAAATACATATAACAACTAAACCACCTAAAACAACTAAAACACCTTAAACAACTAATACACCTATAACAACTACAACTTCAAAACAACTAAAACACCTGAAAAACAACTCAAACACCTAAAACAACTTAAACACCTTAATCACCTAAAACACCTATAACACCTAACAAAACTAAACCAACTAAAACACCTAAACCAACTAAACACATGAAACACCTGAAACACCCATAACACCCACAAAGCTTAGATCACCTATAACATCTAAAAAACTATAACAACTATAACACCTATAACAACTTAAACACCTAAAAAAACTACAACGCGTATAACAACTAAAACAACTATAGCAACTCAAACACCTAAAACAACTATAACACCTAAAACAACTAAAACACCTAGAACAACTAGAACACCTAAACAACTAAAACACCTAAAACACCTAAAACACCTATAACAACTATAACACTTTAAACAACTAAAACAACTAAAACACTTATAACACCTATAACACCTATAACACCTAGAACCACTATAACACCTAAAAAACAATAACAACTACAACACCTAAAACAACTAAAACACATATAACAACTAAACCACCTAAAACAACTAAAACACCTTAAACAACTAAAACAGCTATAGCACTTATAACACCTATAACACCTAAAACACCGAAACAAATAGAACACCTAAAAAAACTATAACACCTATAACAACTACAACACCTAAAACAACTAAAACACATATAACAACTAAACCACCTAAAAGAACTCAAACACCTTAAACAACTAATACACCTATAACAACTACAACATCTAAAACAACTAAAACACCTGAAAAACAACTAAAACACCTGAAACAACTTAAACACCTTAAACACATAAAACACCGATAACACCTAAAAAAACTAAACCAACTAAAACACCTAAACCAACTAAACACATAAATCACCTGAAACACCCATAACCCCCAAAACACCTAAAACACCTAAAACACCTACAACACCTAGAACAACTGAAACACCTATAACAACTAAAACACATAAAAAAACTATAAAACCTATAACAACTAAAACAACTATAACAACTTAAACGCCTAAAATAACTATAACACCTAAAACAAATGAAACACCTATAACACCTAAAACAACTACAACACCTATAACAACTAAAACACCTAAACAACTATATCACATAGATCAACAAAAAACACCTAAAACACCTAACACAATTAAACAACTAAGACAACTAAAACACCTTAAACAACTAAAACAAGAACAACAACTAAACAACTAAACAACTAAAACAACTAAAACAACCACAACAACTAAAACAACTAAAACAACTGAAACAACTATAACAACTAAACAACTAAAACAACTAAATCAATTGAAACAACTATAACAACTATACAACTAAAACAACTAGAGCAACTAAAACAACTAAAACAACTAAAACAACTAAAACAACTAAAATAACTACAACAAGTAAAACAACTAAAACAACATAAACATTTAGAACACCTATAACAATTAAACAACTATGACAACAAAAACACCTAAAACAACTAAAACAATTACAACAACTAAAACAACTAAACAACTGAAACAACTAAAAAAACTAAAACAACTAAACAACTAAAACATCTAAACAACTAACACAACTATAACAACTAAAACCACTATAACCACTATAACAACCTAAACAACTAAAACAACTATAACAACTCTAACAACTGAAACAACTTAAACAACTAAAACAACTGAAACAACTTCATCAACTAAAATAACGAAAACACCTACAACAACTAAACACATAAAATCACTAAAAACACCTATAACAACTGGAACACCAAAATCAACTATAACACTTGAAACAACTAGAACACCTAAACAACTATAACACATAAACAACTAAAACCCCCACAACAACTAGAACACCAAAACAACTAAAACAGCAAAAACAACTAAAACACCTTAAACAACTTAAACAACTAAAGCACTTATAACACCTATAACACCTAAAACACCTAAAACAAATAAAACACCTAAAAAAATTATAACACCTATAACAACTACAACACCTAAAACAACTAAAACACATATAACAACTAAACCACCAACAACAACTAAAACACCTTAAACAACTAAAACACCTATAACAACTACAACATCTAAAACAACTAAAACACCTGAAAAAAACACAACACCTAAAACAACTTAACACCTTAAACACCTAAAACACCTATAACACCTAAAAAAACTAAACCAACTAAAACACCTAAACCAACTAAACACATGAAACACCTGAAACACCCATAACCCCCAAAACACCTAGAACACCTAGAACACCCAAAAACACCTGGAACAACTATAACACCTATAACAACTTAAACACCTAAAAAAACTACAACGCCTATAACAACTAAAACAACTATAAAAACTCAAACACCTGAAACAACTATAACACCTAAAACAACTAATACACCTGAAACAACTAGAACACCTTAACAACTAAAACACCTATAACAACTTAAACACCTTGAACAACTACAACAACTAAAACACTTATAAAACCTATAACACCTAAAACACATAGAACAACTAAAACACCTAAAAAAACTACAACAACTACAACACCTAAAACAACTAAAACACATATAACAACTAAGCCACCTAAAACAACTATAACACCTTAAACAACTAAAACACCTATAACAACTACAACATCTAAAACAACTAAAACACCTGAAAAACAACTAAAACACCTAAAACAACTTAAACACCTTAAACACCTAAAACACCAATAACACCTAAAAAAAATAACTCACTAAAACACCTAAGCCAACTAAACACATAAAACACCTGAAACACCCATAGCACCCAAAACACCTAGAACACCTAAAACACCTACAACACCTAGAACAACTAAAACACCTATAACAACTAAACAACTAAAACAACTTGAACACTTGTAACAACTATAACAACTAAAACAACTGAAACAACTATAACAACTAAACAACTAAAACAACTAGAGCAACTGAAACAACTATAACAACTAAACAACTAAAACAACTAAAGCAATTGGAACAACCATAACAACTATACAACTAAAACAACTAGATCAACTAAAACAACTAAAACAACTAAAACAAATATAACAACACAACAACTAAAACAACTAAAACAACTTGAACATTTAGAACACCTAAGACAATTAAACAACTAAGACAACTAAAACACCTAAAAAAACTAAAACAATTACAACAACTAAAACAACTAAACAACTAACACAACTAAAACAACTAAAACAACTAAACAACTAAAACATCTAAAACAACTAACACAACTATAACAACTAAAACCACTAAAACAACTTAAACAACTTAAACAACTATAACAACTCTAACAACTGAAAAAACTTAAACAACTAAAGAACTGAAACAACTTCATCAACTAAAATAACTAAAACCCCTAAAACAACTAAACACATAAAATCACTAAAAACACCTATAACAACTGGAACACCAAATCAACTAAACACTTAAAACAACTAGAACACCTAAACAACTATAACACATAAACAACTAAATCCCCTACAACAACTAGAACACCTAAACAACTATAACACCAAAAACAACTAAAACACTTTAAACAACTGAAACAACTAAAGCACTTATAACACCTATAACACCTATAACACCTAAAACACCTGAAACAAATAAAACACCTAAAAAAACTATAACACCTATAACAACTACAACACATAAAACAACTAAAACACATATAACAACTAAACCACCTACAACAACTAAAACACCTTAAACAACTAAAACACCTATAACAACTCCAACATCGAAAACAACTAAAACACCTGAAAAACAACTAAAACACCTAAAACAACTTAAACACCTAAAACACCTATGACACCTAAAAAAAACTCAAACACCTAAACCAACTAAACACATGAAACACGTGAATCACCCATAACACCCGAAACACCTTGAACACCTAAAACACCTAAAAAACACCTGGAACAACTATAACACCTATAACAACTTAAACACCTAAAAAAAACTACAACGCCTATAACAACTAAAACAACTATAACAACTCAAACACCTGAAACAACTATAACACCTGAAACAACTAATACACCTAAAACAACTAGAACACCTAAACAACTAAAACACTTATAACAACTAAAACACCTTAAACAACTAAAACAACTAAAACACTTATAAACCCTAAAACACCTATAACACCTAAAACACATAGAACAACTAAAACACCCAAAAAAACTATAACAACTACAACACCTAAAACAACTAAAACACATATAACAACTAAACCACCTAAAACAACTAGAACACCTTAAACAACTAAAACACCTATAACAACTTCAACATCTAAAACAACTAAAACACCTGAAAAACAACTAAAACACCTAAAACAACTTAAACACCTTGAACACTTATAACACCAATAACACCTAGAAAAAACTAAACCAACTTAAACACCTAAAACAACTAAACACATAAATCACCTGAAACACCCATAACACCCAAAACACCTAAAACACCTAAAACACCTACAACACCTAGAACAACTAAAACACCTATAACAACTAAACAACTAAAACAACTTGAACACTTGTAACAACTATAACAACTAAAACAACTGAAACAACTATAACAACTAAACAACTAAAACAACTAGAACAACTGAAACAACTATAACAACTAAACAACTAAAAATACTAGGGCAACAAAAAAAACGAAAACAACTAAAACAACTAGAAAAACTACAACAACTAAAACAATTAAAACAACTCAAACAACTGAAACACCTAAAACAATTAAACAACTAAGACAACTAAAACACCTAAAACAACTAAAACAACTACAACAACTAAACAACTAAACAACTAAAACAACTAAAACAATTAAAACACCTGAAATAACTACAACACCTATAACAACTAAAACACCTAAATGAACTAAAACACCTAAAACACCTACAACAATTAAACAGCTAAGACAACTAAAACACATAAAACAACTAAAATAACTATAACAACTAAAACAACTAAAACAACTAAAACATTTATAACAACTAAAACAACTATAACAATTAAAACAACCAAACAACTAGAACAACTAAAACAACTAAAACAACTAAAACAACTAAAACATTTATAACAACTAAACAACTATAACAACTAAAACAACCAAAACAACTAGAGTAACTAAAACAACTAAACACCTAAAACAACCAAACAACTAAAACAACTTAAACACCTAAAACAACTAAAACAACTAAAGCAAATTAAACAACTAAAAGCACTATAACAACTAAAACAACTAAAACAACTAAAACAACTATAACAACTAAAACAACTAAAACAACTTGAACAACTAAAACACCTACAACAACTAAAACACCTAAAACAACAGCAACACCCAAAACAACTGAAACACGTTGAACAACTACAACACCTAAAACAACTAAAACACCTACAACTACTAGAACACCTAAAACAACTTAAATAACTAAAACACCAAAAAACACATATTAAAACTAAAACACCTACAACACCTAAAAGACCTATAACACCTATAACACCTAAAGCACCTAAGCAACTATAACACCTGAACAACTATAACACCTGAAACAACTACAACACCTATAACAACTAGATCACCTAAAACAACTAAAACACCTGAAACAACTAAAACACCTAAAACAACTATAACACCTATAACACCTAAAACACCTATAACACCTATAACACCTAAAACACCTAGAACACATATAACAACTAGAACACCTAAAATAACTATAAACACCTGAACAACTAAAACACATATATCAACTAAAACACCTAAAACAACTAAATTACCTATAACAACTAAAACACATAAAACAACTATAACCCCTAAAACACTAGAGCACCTAAAACAACTGAAACACCTGAAACAACTATAACATCTAAAACAACTAGAACACCTAAAACAACTGAAACACCTAAACAACTATAACACCTACAACAACTAAAACACCTAAAACAACTAGAACACCTAAAACACCTATAGCAACTAAAACAACTAACACAACTATAACAACTAGAACACATAAAACAACTAAAACAACTCAAACAACTAAAACAACTAAAACAAATAAAACAACTAAAACAACTAAAACCACTATAACAACTAAAACAACTAAAACAACTAAACAACTATAACAACTAAAACAACTATAACAACTAAAACAACTAAAACAACTAGAACAACTAAAACAACTAAACAACTAAACACATAAAACAACCAAATAACTAAACAACTTAAACACCTAAAACAACTAAAACAACTAAAGCAAATTAAACAACTAAAACCACTATAACAACTAAAACCACTAGAACAACTAAACAACTATAACAACTAAAACAACTAAAACAACTAGAACAACTAAAACACCTACAACAACTAAAACAACTAAAACAACAACAACACCTAAAACAACTTAAACACCTTGAACCACTACAACACCTAAAATAACTAAAACACCTAAACAACTAGAACACCTAAAACAACTAGAACACATATAACAACTAAAACCCCTAAAACAACTACAACACCTAGAACAACTAAATCACCTATAACAACTAAAACACCTAAAACAACTTGCACAACTAAAACACCTAAAACACCTATAAAAACTAAAACACCTACAACACCTAAAGGACCTATAACACCTATAACACCTAAAGCACCTAAACAACTAAAACATCTAAAACGACTATAACACCTGAAACAATTACAACACTTAGAAACAACTAGATCACCTAAAACAACTAAAACACCTGAAACAACTGAAACACATTTAACAACTATAACACATATAACAACTGATACACCTAAACAACTTAACACCTTAAACAACTAAAACACCTAGAACAACTAAAACACCTAAAATCAACTAAAAAACCGTAGAAACAACAGAAACACCTTCAAACACATAAACACCTGAAACACCTATAACACCTTAAACACCTATAACACCTAAAACACCTGCAAACACTTATAACACCTAGAAGACCTATAACACCTATAACAACTAAATACCTACAAAAACTATAACAACTACAACACCTAAAACAAGTACAACACCTATAACAACTATAACAACTATAACAACTTATACACCTAAAACAACTACAACATCTACAACAACTAAAACACCGTAACAACTAAAACAACTAAAACAACTAAACAACTAAAACAACTAAAACAACTAAAACAACTAAAACAACTAAAGCAACTAAACAACTAAAAAAACTAAATCAACTAAAACAACAACAACTAATACAACTTAAACAACTAAAACAAATAAAACAAACAAACACCTCAAATAACGAAAACAACTAAAACAACTATAACACCCAAAACAACTAAAACAACTAGAACAACTAAAACACCTAGAACAACTAAAACAACTAAAACAACTGGAACAACTACAACAACTAAAACAACTAAAACAACTAAAACACCTACCTAGAACAACCAAAACAACTAAAACAACTGAAACAACTACAACAACTAAAACCACTAGAACAACTAAAACAACTAAAACAACTAAAACAACTAAAACAACTGAAACAACTGAAACAACTAAAACTACTAAATAACTCAAACACCTAAAATAACTAAAACACCTTCAACAACCCCTTAAACAACTAGAACACCTAAAATCAACTATAACACCTAAGAAAACAACTGAAACACCTACAAACACCTAAACACCTACAACACCTATAACACCTTAAACACCTATAACACCTGAAACACCTGAAAACACTTATAACACCCAGAACACCTAGAACACCTATAAACTAAACAACTAGAACACCTAAAATCAACTATAACACCTAAGAAAACAACTGAAACACCTACAAACACCTAAACACCTACAACACCTATAACACCTTAAACACCTATAACACCTGAAACACCTGAAAACACTTATAACACCCAGAACACCTAGAACACCTATAAACTAAACAACTAGAACACCTAAAATCAACTATAACACCTAAGAAAACAACTGAAACACCTACAAACACCTAAACACCTACAACACCTATAACACCTTAAACACCTATAACACCTGAAACACCTGAAAACACTTATAACACCCAGAACACCTAGAACACCTATAAACTAAACAACTAGAACACCTAAAATCAACTATAACACCTAAGAAAACAACTGAAACACCTACAAACACCTAAACACCTACAACACCTATAACACCTTAAACACCTATAACACCTGAAACACCTGAAAACACTTATAACACCCAGAACACCTAGAACACCTATAACAACTAAAATACCTACAAAAACTAAAACAGTTATAACACCTAAAACAAGTACAGCACTTAAAACAACTAAGACAACTATAACAACTTATACACCTAAAACAACTATAACACCTTCAACAACTAAAACACCGAAACAACTAAAACAACTAAAACAACTAAAGCAACAAAAACAACTAAAACAACTAAAACAACTAAAACAACTATAGCAACTAAACAACTAAAAAAACTAAATCAACTAAAACAACAACAACAACGAATACAACTAAAACAACTAAAACAAATACAACAACGAAACACCTGAAACAACTAAAACAACTAACACAACTAAAACACCTACAACAAGTTAAACAACTAGAACAACTAAAACACCTAGAACAACTAAAACAACTATAACAACTGAAACAACTACAACAACTAAAACAACTGTACAACTAAAACAACTAATACAACTAAAACAGCTAAAAAAACTACAACAACTAAAGCAACTTAAAGAACTAAAACAACTGAAACCACTTGAACAACTATAACAACTAAAACAACTAAAACAACTACAACAACTAAAACACCTACAACAACTAGACACCTGAAACAACTACAACACCTAAAACAACTAAAACACCTAAAACAACTAGAACAGCTAAAACACCTACAACAATTAAACACCTACAACAACTAGAACACCTAAAACACATATCACAACTAGAACAACTAGAACAACTTAAACAACTATAACACCTAAAACAACTAAAACAACTTAAACACCACAACAACTACAACAACTAAAACAACTATAACAACTAAAACAACTATAACAACTAAAACAACAATAACAACTAGAACAACTACAACAACTAAAACACTTATAACACCTATAACACCTAAAACACCTAGAACAACTATAACAACTAGAACAACTAAAACAACTAGAAGAACTAAAACAACTATAACAACTAAAACAACTCAAATAACTATAACAAATAGAATAACTGAAACAACTTTAACAACATAAACAACTTGAACAACTAAAACAACTAAAACAACTAGAACAACTAAAACAAATATAACAACTAAAACAACTAAACAACTAAAACAAATAAAACAACTATAACAATTAAAACAACTAAAACAACTGAAACAACTAAAACAACTAAAACAACTAACACAACTAAAACAACTAAACAACTAAAACATTTAAAAAAACTATAACAACTAAAACAAGTACAACAACTAAAACTACTAAAACAACTTCAACAACTAAAACAACTAAAACAACTTAAACAATTAAAATAACTAAAACACCTAAAACAACTAGAACACCTAAAATCACTATAAACACATATAACAACTAAAACACCTATATCAACTAAAACACTTAAAACAGCTGGAACACCTAAACCACTAAAACACATAAACAACTAAGCCCCTAAAACATCTAGAACACATATAACAACTATAAAACCTAAAACAACTAAAACACCTTAAACAACTAAAACAACTAACACTTATAACACCAATAACACCTAAAACACCTAAAACAACTATAACACCTAAAAAACTATAACACTTATAACAACTAAAACATCTAAAACAACTTAAAAACCTGAGAAAAAACTAAAAAACCCAAAACAACTAAAACACCTTGAACATCTAGAACACATATAACACCTAAAAACACCTAAATCAACTAAAACACCTAAACCAACAAAAACACATAGAACACATATAACACCCAAACACCTAGAACACCTATAACACCTATAACACCTAAAAACACCATAATCACTAAACAAGTAAAACACATATAACAACTAAACAACTAAAACATCTTAAACACCTATAACAACTATAACAACTAAAACAACTAAAACAACTAAAACGACTATAACAACTAAAGACCTATAAAACCTAAAACACTTAAAACAACTACAACACCTTAAAGAACTTAAACACCTATAACAACTATAACAACTAAAACACCTAAAACAACTAAAACGCCTTAAACACCTACAACCCATATAACACCTAAAAACACATAAACCAATTAAAACACCTAAACCAACTAAAACACATAAAACACATATAACACCCAGAACACCTAAACACCTAGAACACTTAGAACACCTAAAAAACACCATAAACACCTAACCACCTATAACACCTAAAACAACTAAAACACACATAAAGACTGCATCACCAAAACAAAACTACAACACCTACAACAACTAAAACAACTATAACAACTTAAACACCAAAACAACTAAAACACCTATATCAACTAAAACACGTATAACAACTAAACAATTAAAACAACTTGAACACTTATAACAACTATAACAACTAAAACAACTAAAACAACTAAAACAACTAAAACAACTAAAACAACTGAAACAACTATAACAACTTAACAACTAAAACAACTAAAGCAACTGAAACAACTATAACAACTAAACAACTAAAACAAACACCTAGAACAACTATAACACCTAAAATCAACTACAACACCTACAAAACAACTGAAACACCTCCAAACACCTAAACACCTACAACACCTATAACACCTTAAAAACCTATAACACCTGATACCCCTGAAAACACTTATAACACCCAGAACACCTAGAACACCTATAACAACTAAAATGCCTACAAAAACTAAAACAACTATAACGCCTAAAACAAGTACAACACCTAAAACAACTGTAACAACTAAAACAACTAAAACAACTAAAACAACTAAAACAACTAAACAACTAAAACAACTAAAACAACTAAAACAACTAAAACAACTATGCAACTGAACAACTAAAAAAACTAAATCAACTAAAACAACAACAACAACGAATACAACTAAAACAACTAAACAAATACAACAACTGATCACCTAAAACAACTAAAACAACTAAAACAACTAAAACACCTAAGCAACTAAAACAACTAGAACAACTAAAACACCTAAAACAACTAAAATAACTGAAACAACTACAACAACTAAAACAACTATAACAACTTAAACAACTAAAACAACTATACTCCTTAACAACTAAAACACCTGAAACAACTAAAACACCTACAACAACTAAACCACCTAAATAACTAGGACACCTAGAGTAACTAAAGCACCTAAAACAACTAGAACAACTAAACAAAAATAAACACTAAACAACTAAACACCTAAAACAACTAGAACAACTAAACAACTACAACAACTAAAACAACTAAAACGACTGGAACAACTAAAACAACTAAAACGACCAAAACAACTTAAACAACTAAAACAACTAAAACAACTAAAACAACTAGAACAACTAAAACAATTAGAACACCTAAAACACCTATAACAACTAAAACACCTTAAACAACTAAAACAACTAAACAACTAGAACAACTAAAACAAATATAAAAACTAAAAAAAAAAAAAACTATAACAACTGAAACAACTATAACAACTGAAATAACTTAAACAACTAAACAATCAAAACAACCAAAACAACTAAAACAACTAGAACGACTAAAACAACTATAACAACTAAACAACTAAAACGACTAAACAACTAAAACAACTAAAAAAACTAAAACAACTAAAACAACTAAAACAACTAACACAACTAAAACAACTAAAACAACTAAAACAACTAAAACAACTATAACAACTATAACAACTAAAGCAACGATAACAACTGAAACAACTAAAACAACTAAAACAACTAAAACAACTAAAACACCTATAACACCTATAACACCTAAAACAACTACAACACCTATAACAACTCAAGAACTTAAACAACTAAACACATAAAACAACTGAAACACCTAAAACAACTGAAACACATATGACAACTAAAACACCTTTAACAACTAAAACACATAAAATAACCGAATCACCTATAACAACTAAAACACCTAAAACAACTTAAACAATTTTAACACCTATAGCACCTAAAACACCTAAAACACCTAAAACACCTATAACACCTATAACACCTATATTACCTTTAACACCTAAAACACATAAAACAACTAAACACCTAAAACAACTAAAAAACACCTAAACAACTATAACACCTATGACAACTAAAACACCTTAAACAACTGAAACACCTAAAACAACTATAACACCTATAACAATTA
>SDVV010019306.1:0-13561 GCA_016164225.1 Gammarus roeselii | reverse complement strand
TTGGATGGATGGATGGTCTGAAGCAGGCGTTGGGAAGAAGAGACATAAATGTGGAGGTGGCGAGAGAGCGTGCAATGAACAGGCGTGAGTGGAGATTGGTTGTGAATGGTTGATTTTGACGCTGCTCTGATGTGCTTTCCCACCCTTGGCATCCCGCTGTCGGGATGGTCGTGGGTGGGGGGGGCCCGGCCATTATGACGCGGCGGTGGTAAACCAGTGAAAACTGTGGGCCCTGCTGCTGACGACGGTTCCTCGGTACATTCGGGACCCAGAGTGTAAGTTGAGGGGCTACCGGCCGGACCCTTTAGCACAAAAGGGTCAAGTTGTGTGAATGTGAGCGTGTGAGGGTGTGAGGTGCGCCTTGCCGTCGGCCACCCCCCTTTCTGGGGGATGCGGCCTAGTGTCTGTATCTGTATGATCTATAAAATGAAAAACCATCCATCCCCCCCAAACGAGCGGGGGGAGGAGACATGAATGTGGAGGTGGCGCTGAATGTGCACGGTTGTAGTACGAATAAAGCCAAGAGGTGAAAAATTGGCGAGATGTTGTAAGGAACAAGTTTGATGTGTTGGCGCTGAGTGAGGAAGTTTAAAGGAAGGGGCAAATGTGAGTTTGGCGTGGTAAGATTGTTGGGCACGAAAGGGTGTGGTGTTGAGTGATCGGTTAGCTAGTACCGGCAATGAGTGGAAGGAGGTGCCCTCTACATTGGTATGGGTGGAAATTAGGTTAGTTATAGGAAGATGAGCGTTTGTGAGTGCTTACGACCAGGTACCGAGACGAGTGCGGAGAAGAGGGGAACCATTATTTCGACGGCGACGGCCTGCTTGGTGGCGCCAGTGTTAGAGCCCTACTTCTTACTGAACTGAGCAGCGAACATACACTGGGCCCAGTCACTCACCCAGAAGGAGTAGTAGGCGATGGCCAGCGCTGTGGCGCCAGAGTTAGAGCCCTCCTGGTTGCTATACTGGGCAGTGAACACACACTGACAGAGCCCAGCCACTCACCCTGGAGGAGTAGTAGGCGATGGCCTGCGCTGTGGCGCCAGCGTTAGAGCCCTCCTCGTCGCTGTATTGGGCAGTGAACGTCATGGAGGTCGTCTTGCGTGGAACGGTTACCACCAGCTCGAACACGCCACGCTCGCGGTATTTCTGCAAAGGAAAGGTAGGAGCATTCAGAGAGGGCTAGGATACAGAATTTTTACAGGCGAAGCTTTTTGTTGATGGCCACCAGATCTCTCCTTCAACAGATTCGAGTGACCAGGGTAGCCCGCGCAGCAGAGCAAATCTTTCAGAGCGCTAAACGTCATTCCACCTTCAATACAAAGAAAGAAGGAGAGGCAAGAAGGTGATATCCAACGAACTTCAATGTTATGCTCTTTAATCCATGTCAATCAATACAATCAACTTCAGAAGTCACAATTGAATCTTTTTCAATATACGATACAAGAACAAGACATCGTCTATCACAGCGAAACGATCAATACCCCTAGCATCGTCCATCAGCTATTTGTTATAAATAAATAAGCTTTGACATATGAGCTATAAAACGCTAACATTAGCTAGTTGTGTTGACCGTAATGATGTCGAAATCTAAAAAGCAGCACCAAAAACGAGCCAAAAAATGCCAGGTTCAGATACATTAGGGAAATTTGAAAACAAATTTTAAAAAATTAAAGCCATAAAGCGTCGAAAACCATCGATGATTGGCGAAGCAGCAGCACTTCGAATGAGGCTCAACGGAGGTTTGAAGAGCCAGACCCATCAGCTGTATCGAAACAGACAAAAACTTGCCGTGATCAGAGCACAGATACATACACACTAAGCCGGATCCTCCAGAACGGAGAGTGGCCCACGGCAAGGAGTACCTCACACTTTTCTCATACACTCACACGAAAACAAACTTAGCCATACGACGCGAAAGGTTCTGACCGGTAGACCCCGTACGCACACTTCGTGTCAGCAGTGAGATTCGAGATTGGAGTTTACCCCTGCTTCATGTCATAAATATGCCCCCATACCCACGACCTTCCTGCTTCTCAACAAGACGTCAAGAGGCGGAAGAGCACGAATAGGCAGCGTTCAAACTCATTCATCTAAACCTTCTCCAATCACGTCAGTTCATTGCACGCTCTCTCGTTGCCAAAGCACTTATGCCTCCTCTTCCTAGCGCCTGCTTCACGCTAGCAATACATCCTAACTCCGGTATACATCTAGGCTTTTTCATCAATCTCTCATCATCCATCCCCACCATGTGCCCGAACCATCTCAGAAGCCGCTAATCTACTCAGTCCTCTGACTTCTTCACCATCACTGTTATAATTCGAAAAATGTCATAAGTGATCCAGTCCATCAGCTTTTCAAACACCTCAAACACCATCTCGAAACATTCAACTTTCTTCTCTTCTGCTCTCACGCTGCAAGTCACAGGCCCGTAGAGCAGAGTTGAGACAATAACCCCTCTCTGCTTTCATACCCTACGTACCACAGCTCAATACACACTTCAGTGCACCTAACAAATTACACCATTCTGTCGTGATATCACCTTATTATCCATTAGTCACTCTTCCCCCCATTTGAGCCCAGGTACTCATGACACGGAACCTTTTACAACTAATCTCCCTATAGGAGGGCACGAACTCTGTTCGCATCGACCCGACTCAAACATCTTTTTACTTCACTTTTACACACGTCAACACGCAGTTTCCTCCTCTCACTCACACTCTCCAACTCCGACACTAGCATACACAACTTCTCCTACGAATCTGCCACCAGAGCCTCAGGAGAGACCCTGCATCATCAAATTCCTCTCCCAAATGAAGAATGAAGAGCAACAACTGCAAAATTGTAACGTTCAGAGTTTAGTTACGGAAAAACTGATAAGGTAAAAAGCCGATGAGGTCAGCGAATGGCGTTGTTATTTTTTTTATTGATAAAACGGTCAAAATCCATGCATAATTGACTTTGCCTTATTATTGCAAAAAATTCGTTACAGATACAGACACTAGGCCGCATCCGACGGCAAGGCGCACCTCACACCCTCATACGCTCACACCCACACAATTTAGCCCTTTTGTGCTAAAGGGTCGGGCCGGTACCCCCTCAACATACACTTTGGGACACGAGTGCAGTCCGAGGATCCATCATCAGCAGCAGGGCCCGACAGTTTTCACTGGTTTACCCCCGCCGCGTCATAATGGCCGGGCTCCCCTCACCCACGACCATTTCGACAGCGGGAAAGCACATTAGAGCACGCCTGTTCATTGCACGCTCTCTCCCCACATCCACATTCATGTCTATCCTTCCCAACGCCTGCTTCACACCGTACATCCACCCAAACTTCGGTCTACCTCTAGGCTTGCGACCACTCTCCTCCGCATTCATCACCCTTTTCAACAATCTCCCTTCATCCATCCTCTCCATGTGCCCGAACCATCTCAGCACACGCGAATCCACTCTGTCCTCCAACTTTTTCATCGTCCCTGCTCTGATTCGAACCACGTCGTTGGTGATCCGGTCTTTCAGCGTTACTCCAGCCATACTCCTCAGACATTTCATCTCGAAAACAATCAACCTTCTTCTCTCCTCTGCTCTCACCCCCCATGTCTCAGCTCCGTAGAGCACTGCTGGGACAACAACACCCTCATACAGCTCTCTTTTTGCTTCCATCCCCATCGTCCTACAGCTCATTACACTCTTTTGTGCACCCAACACTTTACATCCCTCCTTCACTCGCGCCTTCACTTCAGTTCCCACTAGTTCAATCTTCTCCACATGGGAGCCCAGATACTTAAAACGGTGAACTTCCTCCAATAGCTCTCCATTTAGGTGGACACTAATTTTGCTCGCATCGAAAGTCCTCGAGCATCTCATTACTTTACTTTTACCCACGTTCACTCGAAGCTTCCTCCTCTCACACACTCTACCAAACACAGACACTAGCCTACATAGCTTCTCCACTGAATCCGCCACTGGCGCCGTGTAATTCACAAATAGCAACTGGCTCAACTGCCAACTCCACTCACTTGCTTTCAACAGCTCCAAGCCACAACTCAGAACACTCGCGTTCACCTTCCTGACCGCTCCATCCATTTAGAGATTGAACAGCCAGAGGGACATCACGCAGCCTTGTCTCAGTCTCACTTTCACTGTGAACCAACCACTTACCTCGCTCCCTTCTCTGACACATGCTTGGCTGCTGACGTAAACCCTCTGCGCTACTTTCAACAAATATCGCCCACTCCATACATACGCAACACCCTCCACATTGCTTCCCTGCCAATCCTGTAGTATGACGTTTCCAGATCCATGAAGGGCCGAAACACATCCTATCCCTTTGCAAGGTACTTCTCACAGACTTAAAGCCACACTGTTCCTCTCCAATTGCGCAGTCCGTACAGTCTCTAACACTTTTGATCAGCACTCTCCCATACAACTTACCAATCACGCATAAGACTGATTCTTCTCGACTTGCAGCTTTCATTTTTTATTTACTTTGCCCTTATACAGCGGCACAATGCAGGCACTGCGGTACTCAAACGGTACCACGCCTGCCACATAACACGGGTTCAGTAGCCTCGCCAACCATTCGAATTTTATTACTCCACCCTTTTTCAGGCACTCGGTCGCAATGCCATCCAAACCAGGGCTTTCCCTGCTTTAATCACCTCCATCGCCTCTTGCACCTCTTACCTTGGAATGTCCGCAACAAGTCTTTCTCCTAAAACTGGCATCCGAACACCACAACCTACAGCAACACAGTCAGCCTCTTTGGTATCCTCAACATTCAATAACACAACAACTCGGCCCACCGCTTCCATACATCACCACTTTAAAATAACAACTGGCCGTTTCCAATTTCATCCACTTCCTCCTTTCCGGTCTCTCCCTTTCTCGCCCTCTTCACCTCTTTCCGGAACATCCTTGTGTTTTCAAAATTCTAGCACAACTGTCTACCCCACCTGGCATCAGCCTCCTTTTGGCTCTCCTCACCACACGCTTCACTTCGTTTCTCCTCTCTTTATTTATTGCTTTCATAGGGCACCATCGACTTCACCTGCAACAACTCCTCGAACGCTCCTCGTTTCCATGCCACTGCCAGTTTAACCTCTTCGTTCCACCACTCGCAACCCTTTCTTCTGCACCCGCCCACACAGCGCGCACCACACACATTCTTCGCACATCTCAGTAATACATCTCTTGCCGTCCCCCATTCTTTCTTCAATCTCTCGAGTCCTGTCCTTCTCACATTCAGTTCACTCACTTTCACTACCTCTCTTCCTCCTCCCACTCTTTTGTTGTCCTTCCACCTCTGCTCCACTCTTAATCTACCTTCCACCAGCAGATGGTCAGACACTCCTCCCCCCTCCCCTCTCAACACCAACAGCGCTCTCTCCACCACTGCACCACGGACCATCCTTACCCATGTGTACTTGTGGATATCTTGCTACTAGAAAAAAACTTTCTCGACCACCAACTTCTGCTCCTTACACAGACCTATCAGGTTTCCTCCACTGTCATTTCTACCGGGAACGTCATACCTTCCTATCACATTCTTCACCACTACATCTCCAACTCTTGCATTAAGGTCACCCAGTACAATTAAATTGAATTGACCTCCAAAACTCTCAATACACTCACACCTGTTTATTTGAAAATTGCTCTCTCATTTCCACTCCTTTCGCTACCCGGACCGTATGTACTCACAAATACCTATCTTTCTACGCCTAACATAACTTTTACCCACATCAATCTTGAGGACACCTCCTTCCACTCGGTAATGGAAAGCAGGAGGAAGCAATACAAATCACTTAGTCACCGGAGGGGATATCAGTGGTTGCAATGGGAGCAATATACAAATCTTTCAGTCACTGTAGGGGATATCAGTGGTCGCAATAGGAAGCATTATACAAATCCTGTAGTTGCTGAAGTATATATCAGTGGTCGCATTACAAAATCCGGTTGTTGCTGAAGTAGATATCAGAAGTCGCAATAGAAAGCAATACAAATCCTCAAGTCGCTTGAGGGAAAGTGGTGGCAAAAGGAAGCAATACAAATCTGGTAGTCACTGAAGTAGATGTCAGTGATCGCAATAGAAAAGAATACTAATAGTTACCTTGGTGGCCTTTTACTAATATTCCATTTGAACAATGCAAATTAGGAGCATCTCCTACACTCACCATACCTCTTTCTATATCATCCACCACACACGAACTCCAACCCTATCCCTACCCATCACACAATCTTCTCTCAACAGCCTCGATCTCCAACCCCAACCACACCCACAGCCTCACCATCTTCACCCACCCACCTGAAACTGGACATTCCTGAGGAAGATCTCCAGCTTCCTGTCCCCGAGTTCCTCCTCCTTCATACGTAGCAGCGTCGTCGTGTCCATGCTTCCTCCGCTGCTGCCGTACAGACCCCCAGCGCTGTACGGGGCCGTGTTGCGGGAGCGACCGGCATTACCGCCACTTTGTTGGTTGCGGCCACTGTTGGGGTCGTCGGGATTCACAGGGCCGTCGCTTTCGTTGTAGTCGTAATCTGTGAGCTTATACCTGCGCACCAGACCGAAACACCGGTTGAACATTAGATGACCGGTTTATTATGACAGCAACTGCACTTGGCAGTAGATAAGAATTTGGCTAAAATGAGTTGTTCATCACCAGGTGTCGGGAAGCTAATTGGATAGTTATATTGGTTTGCGCTCAGCTTGCTAGATGAATCACGTAGAATGGAGCAACGCAACGGCGAATCTTACAGACTAATAGCGTCAGAGGGTGCCCCGCCTCAACCGGTTACCCAGGATAAGAAACGTTATCTGTGAACCCAATCATCGCTCTAAACGCCGGCTAATGGCGCCATCCCCTCACGCACTTGTCGCCATACTCGTAGTTGGTGAAGTAGTCGTACTCGGTGATGGCGTCTGACGCGAGACCCTGTTGGCTGATGTACTGCTTCCTACGCTTCTTGGTGCGCCAAATGCGGTCCAGCAGACTGTTCTCAGCAGCCTCTTCCTTCGCGGGGGGGATCTGATGAGAGGAGAGGATTAGCAAGACGTGCCAAGGTCTACAGGGAAGACTGGTTGTGGCCGGGAGAAACGGTTCCGCTGCGGCCAGGTAAGGAGGGTGAAAGTGTGGGGAGAAATGATGTGTCACATGGTGAGAGGAATTGGGACAAGTTAATTATGAGGTTAATGCAACAGTTCGGCAGGTAGTAATGATGCAGATATGAGACGCAGATATTGAAGAGGCGGGAAACATGGATGTGGGAAGTGTACTAGACAATGAAGGGAGCAGTTAGGTTTTGTGTAATGGGAAAACTGCCTGAGTTTAAGGTAAAGTTATGAATATACCCATGTAAAAACTAGCTACTTCTTTGGTCAGACCTTTGCTTACGTCCAGTGCCTTCTATTATGGTATTGGACGTGAGCCCTCTGATTAAGCTGCTGCCGTTGGCGAGGCTCCGCCACCTGACCGCACCGGGGACTAACAAGAGAGAGAGCTGCATTGAACTACCACAACACTCACCACTAACTCAAGGACGACTTCTCTGCCCCCAGTCTCCAGCACAGCTTCGGCCTTCAGAACGAGTCGCGATCCAGCCAGTTTTTCGGCGCTCAGAGGCTCAGCGTCGTGGTAAGACACACCCACCTGAAGACGGATCACTAATCATAACTAAGCGGTCAAGTAAATCTTAGATATAAAAGATAAAACCGAACGCTATGACACATTAAAACACGTGAACCAATACTGACGAATGCGAATTGCCCAGCAATGGTGGCGACTGAAGGGGATACGCACCTCACACTTCTCGCATACATTCATTGACACAAATACCAAAACGAAGCCCCTTAGCATTGAAAGGTCCGGACCCCGATCGACAATTTGAGTCACGAGTGAGGTCCGAGATCAGTGTCGGCAGCAGGGTTTGTCAGCTATCGCTGTCTTACCACTGCTGCGTCATAATTGCGGGCCCTACCCTATCCACGTCCATCTCGTTTCTCAACATCTTCAACGTCAAGGGCGGCTGTTCACGAGGAACTACCTCGTGGAGTCCGTCGTCCACGTCTATCCATGGAGAGGGGCTTGCCTGCGGCGGCGGCGTCTGTGGCTCCGGCCCAGTGAACGTCTATCAACCCACTCTGTTTCATATCATTACCATTGCGATGGCGTCATGTGTGTCGTCTCTATGGTGTTGACGTGAACGCTGACTGCGTTACCCGAATCTGAGGCAAACCGACACTTTCAAGACATTAGAGCTACACTAAATACACTGCATTTTCTAGGGAAACGGGAGAAAGTGAGATGTTGCCATCAATCCCCTCTTACAATGCATAGAGTTCAAGTTTGGTCCTAACACAAGGCACTGTCCCACGTGTAGTCATCCCTACGCGCGTATTGTTGAAGCGATGCCGTGTGGCTGAAGGGCGCTGAAACATTGCAGGAAACAAAGCTCTGGTGTCCTGAATAGCGTCTACTTACTGCTTCCATTACCCTCCTCATGCTGTGCCCAAACCACCTCAGAACGCGGGAGTTTGCTCTGCCATCCCCTTTTCACCATTCTGGTTTTCATTGGAACATCATCATTGATCAAAGATTGCAGCTCCCCCTCTATAAAACTACATCTTGTACATTCAACCTTCTTTTCTTGTTCGCCCTCGCCCCCTCATGCAACCCTCTCTATCCTGCCAAGCCCTATGTCCTGCAGCTCATTATTCTCTTCAGTGCACCAAACACTATACACCCTTCCCTTACTCTAGATTTCCCTTCAGTTTCCACTAGTTCAGTATTCTCCACAGGAGAATCCAGGTACCCAAAACACAAGAGAATCCAGGTACTTAATATTTAATGCACCAAACTCTCCTTCAATAACTCTATTCAGGCAAACACTTACTCCTCTAAAATATTCATTCCACGAACATCTCATCACTTTCATTTTGTCCACATTATCTCGCAGTTTCCTCCTCTCACACACTACCAAACTCCAAAACCAGCCTACACAACTTCTCCGAATCTTCCACATGTGCAGTATTATCTGCTACCTTGCAACTGACTCAACTGCCAACTCTGCCCATTTGCTCCTAATAACTCTATATTAGATTAGAGTGATGAGGCCTTTTATCGCACTGGATTCAGCATCTATCTAGACCATTTTTCATTAGATAAAAGTGATTGGGTTTGCCACAGCAACTCATGGTGTCAATAGAAATGCCCAAGCCAAAATTAGGCACATCACAACACCAACCATCCAGTCAATGTTACAAGCACCATATTATTGCCACATCAAGTCTTAATATTACCATCATACAGGCATAAATTATTTAATAAACTTCTTGAAAAAGCTCATCTGCGATGCTAATGAATAAACACAGAACTTGACTAGAAACCTGTATGTTTTAGTTACAATCTTACTTAGCTACACAAGTTAAAACGTGGTATCAGGAACTTTGAGAATTAATGGTCAACAAAACATTTCATAGGCAATAAATTTGGAAACATAACATTTGTATGGCCCCCCCCTTTCTACAACCATACCTAGTCCTCCAAAAAGAGCTATCTAATAGTTAATAATTTCTTGACCAATTGGGTACATAGCTACATGAAAATCCTTATTAAAAATTATTGATACACGGGCTGCAGCAACATCATTATTAACAATTTCAATATTTAATGCAGTCAAACATGCATTTAATATGGATTCACTATAACAAATGTTTGATATTTTTGAAGACGTATGTGTTAATAGCCTAAACTAATAGATTTACAGTGAAATATTAATTGCTTGATCAGTTCAAACTGATGTGTACGTCAATTGTTTCTCTAATAAATAATTTGTCATCCGCGGCCGAGGCCACAATTTTGTTTCTCAAACTCCTCTCTTTTTAACATAGAAACCTTTATGCAATATCACAAGCTCTAACTCACTACTACAAAACATGTTGTACAGAGGTTCAGCATTGATTATCAAAGATCATTCACCTTCCTTGCGCAGACTGCACGTTACCCGGGCATGTCCCAGGCATTCTTTCTCAGTAACTATTCCATGCATATAACCGTACCTGGTATATTAAACCATGCTTTGTAATGCTGTGGAACCAGATGCTCCATAGAACCTATGAAGCATCTGCGTATTGTGAACAAAATTGAATGACTATGAATTATTTGACTGGCAAAATAAAACACATTTTCTGCAAACAGGGAGCAAACAGGGAGCCCATCTAAGCAAATCTAAGCACAAAAAAACATTCATGCATTCAAGCATACTGTTGATACCCTGCTGAGTAGAGTAAATGTCCTTTATGTCGCAAATATCATCAAAGGTATGCACGGGTGCCACAGGAGGTAGGTGCAGGAACTCCTAAGATGTCGAGGGCATATGGTACCAGTACTCTCCAGATGACTGCAAGGAGCGTCATCACTCGACCTACCCTACTACAGAGCATCAATGATTTGATTGTCCTCAAGGTGCTATAAAACCAGTGTTGGCACTGATTGTTTAGCAGAATAATTTGATATGCACTCATCAAAAACGTCTCCAACTAATTGTTCAACTTCAGACGTGCAGTTTCAAAGATGGTCTCTATCTTTCCATTTGTGAACTCACTTTAATATCACAGCAATTGTGTTTCAACTTGCTTCCTTGCTTATATTGTTCAAATACTGCCCATTCATTCGCTTCATACTGACCATTTCCAGAAAACTTGAATAGATTGTTTATAATTTCCCAAATTAGATCCGAGTGTCAAAGTTTTTTATTGCACTGGAATCAATGTTCATCTCGCATTGATAATTTTGTAACAAATACTTCAAACTTGTAAACTAAGGGAGACTAAATCTGGTTCAAATCAAGCATGTTCATCAGTAATCAGCCATCACAATTCATAAAATTAATTTATACTTGAAAAATGAAGTAGGTAAAGTTTAGGAGTTGGCATTGGATATTATTCTGTATGGGGCCAATCAAGACCATAGCATGGAATATGAATGAGATAGTTGGAACCTCGTGATATTGGTGTTATCAATCATTACACTGCCTAGCAACCTAAACATTCCTACGGTTAACACAAGTAACACGGTACCTAGACAATATAACAACAAATTTAAAACAATGCACCACTTAATACTTTTCACAAATTTGATACAGATACTATTCCAAATCCTCCAGAAAGTGGGGTGGCCGACGTCAAGGCGCACCTCACACCCTCATATGCTCACAGAACTTGACCCTTTTACGCTAAAGGGTTCGGCCGGTAACCCCGCAACACACTCTTTACACGAGTGTGGTCGGAGGATTCGTTGTCAGCAGCAGGGCCAGACAGTTTTCACTGGTTTACCCCAACTGCATCATGATGTTCCCGCCCCAACCACAACCATCCCGATAACGTGATGTCAAGGGAGGGTAAGCACTTCAGAGCAGCGTCAAAAATCAAACATTAACAACCATTCTCCACACAAGCCTGTCCCTTGCATGCTCTCTCATTGCTTCCACATTCAAGCCTCTCCTTCCTAACACCTGCTTCACACCATCCATCCACCCAAACATCGGTCTACCTCTAGGCCTGCGACCACTTGCCTCAGCCTTCATCACTTTATACACCAATCTCCCTTCATCCATCCTCACCAAGTGCCCAAACCATCTCAGGACACGTGAATCCTTTCAGTCCTCCAGCTTCTTCACCATCCTGGTTCTGATTTGAACCACGTTGTTAGTGAAATTGTCTCCCAGCAAACCTCCAGCCATACTCCTCAAACATCTCATCACGAAAATATTCCACCTTTTCTCCTTTGTATTTACCCTCCTAGTCTCAGCTCCATATAGCACAGTTGGGACAACAACACCCTTGTACAACTTTCTTTTTGCTTTCATCCACAGCGTCCTGCAGCTCATTACACTCTCCAGTACACCTAGCACTTTACATCCCTCCTTCACCTCAGTTTCCACTAGTTCAGTCTTCTCCATATGTGAGCTCAGATACTTATAACACTGAACTTCTTCTAAGACCTCTCTTTTTAGGACGACACTAATTCTGCTTTCATTAACAGTCCTCGAGCATCTCATTACTTCAATTTTACCCACGTTCACTCGAAGCTTCCTACTCTCACACACTTTACCAAACTCAGACACGCACACTTAGCTTCTCCACTGAATACGCCACAAGCACCCAACTACCAACTCCGCCCATTCGCTTCCAACAGTTTGAAGCCACGACCCAGCTCACTCGCGTTCACCTCCCTGACCACTCCATCCATATAAAGGCTGAACAGCCAGGGAGACATCACCCAGCCTTGTCTCAGACCCACTTTCACTCACCTTGCTTCCCACTCTGACACATGCTTGGCTGCCATCATAAAAACTCTGCACCGGTTTCAACAGATGTCAGCCCACTCCATACAAACGCAACACCCTCCACGGCCCTTCACTGTCAATTCTGTAGTATGCCTTCTCCAGATCCATGAAGGCCCAGAACACATCAATTCCTTTGGCAAGGTACTTCTCACATACCTGTCTCACTGCAAAAAAATGATTGGTACACCCTCTACCACTCCTAAAGCCACATCATATTACTCTGTGTTGCAGGCACCGCTGTTATTTCAATAAGTATTCAATGCTACAACATTGACTTATTTAGGGTATATTTAATGATGTAGATACCATTGTAATAGAATTTCAACTTGCTTTCATTGCTCAATCATAACCATACCTAGGTATGTTTACTCGTTATGTAATAGTAAAATACGGAATTATGTAGGTCCTCTGTTATTATAGAGCAGAAGTAATATTATTTGATCAATTCCAAACGCTTTTTTCCCATTGTATGTATGTTTATATTTTCACTGTTCCGTCAGTACACATCAGTATTCATAATATAAATAGAAGGCAGTACATTTTATAAGTTCACATATTTTCAACCTGTAGGACTGGGGACAATGGAACATATAACTATGTTCAAGTTTGTTATTACATAGTAGCATGATTACAACATATTAGGAACGTTTACATCAATCTGTTTTCATCATATTGGTAGGGTTGCAGGGTTTTTTTTTTTCATGAATATTCAATCCCTATGACTGGGGACCAAGAAACATATATGTTAAAGTTTATTTTTATTGTATTTATTACATAGTTACATAGTAGCATGGTTAATAACATATTAGGAACATTTACATAAAAGGAACATAAACAGAATAAAACCTGAAGACGTGGAAACAGGCATACAGTAGAATTCAATTGGAATGGTACCACCGCCAAGCTAGCATAGCGGTAGACCTCTATCTATCACTGTCTCAGGGTTAGATGCTATCTCGTTATTGCACACCGCAGCCGGACACCCTGTCAAGGTAATGATATATATATATATATCTATGTTGAGCCTTGCTTAGACATTTCATTTTAGATAGGGTATAATTGACTTATTTGGCTGGCAAGTGTGTGAATTTGAGATTCTTTCATGATTTGAAGGGTTATCTTTGTTTTGTTTTTAGTATTCATTTATGCTTTAATTCTTCAGACTAATGTATAGCATGTGCTCTGTCACTAACTGTTGCTCATTTTATATATATATA
>SDVV010019305.1:0-13561 GCA_016164225.1 Gammarus roeselii | reverse complement strand
TAACTGAATGTCAGTAATGAAGCAAGCGTGCGTACTAGTGGTGCACATCGCCATACATCCCTGCCACTCGTTCTGCCCAGCTCTCTGTTCGGTCTCGTGTCATGTAATTGTACTGGATTCGTTCCCCCGCGCCTCCGGTCATGTAAGTGGAATTCATAGCCGCTTATTTCACCGTCAATGAAAAACAATACGGGTTTATTAGACCCCTGAGCTATTGACTGGCGCGTTAGTGCAGTAAAATGACATGAAAAAGGCTTGGGGCTCGGTTTTGGAGGCACTTTATAAAGCTGCGGAAATTTGTTAGGGGAAAATTTAAGTTATTTTGAATGAAAGATCTCTATAGTTCTATGTCAAGACTCATAAATATAATGTTATAGGTTATTGTTATTGAGGGAGAAAAAAAGATTTTATATTTGTGATTATTTTCTCGCGTATCGTCATAAATGATGTTAAGTGAGCAATTATTATCAGATTTATTAAATCATCGCCTGGGAACCCCCCAGCCAGGAATGGAATGATATATTCTGACTAAATATATACAAAACTGTCTACACATCTGCATTCAATTCAGGATGATTCAGTTTGCATCAACACTGTTGCTTCTATGTTAGTTTTGTCTGTGATATATTTTGTTACGTGCAATTTTGCATGCTGAAAGTATAGACAATTATGCATGAAGAGGCAATCAAATCGGGAAGAAACAGTACGATATGACAATGATATTATTCTTTTGCGCCACCCGATTCCGTTCAGTCTGAGACGAGTAAACAAATTTCAAAATGATCGGTGGGCACAGGAAATACGAGATCTTAGATGTAGCATGGGGTCTCTATCGCTGCCTCAGCTATAGATCTGCACATCTATTCTGTGCCACCGCTGTCCAGCGAGCACTGCCTCAGTAGTACAGCAGCACAGGCATGATACGCGCGATCATTAGCAATAATGAACAGTGATATCGATGCGTGGCATTTATAGCAAGCGGGCCTACATCAATGAAGTCGGTAAACATCGTGGTGTGCCATCTCTACTTACTTCAACTCTACCTACACACATCTCTTCTGAAACCTTTTTCCTGATTGGTCGATTCACACAATCTTTCAGTCATTGATATGAAACATCAACATACGTATACATGGTCCATAAATATCACATGAAACATGTATAATCCAACAAAAAAGTCACAATACAAACAAGGAGTCCGTTTGTAATAATATTAATAGACACGCTTAACATGGGTCGGAAGCGATGGATGTTCGCCCTCAGAAAGAAATGTTTCACATAGGATATCAATCCTAAGTGGAAGGTATTTTGTTTAATGTAATAAAGAATAATTTTTTAGTCAAATTTTTACCGCAAAACCATTCAATCATCCACCAAACGAGCACGTCCACGCTTGGCTGACAAGAAAATCAACTCTCAACAGAGAAATTTTGAATCGCTAACTTCCCTTGATCTACCGCGGGGTCTCAAATAAAATCTACTAAAATTTACTGTAACCGGTAAGTTCGTCATATTGAAATAACTGAAGGAAAACCAGCAAAATTGATGCAGTTGATCAGCTTGCGAATAGAGAAAAGGTGAGGAAAGATGGCAGTCATAACAGTCGCCGCCAGAATAATTATAGAAACCAACATTTCACAGATTGATCAAATCATCACTAAGTAACTCTTGTCACCGAACAAATTTTGGAGCTGTCAGTGTTGAGCTGGTAGCTGGAGATACGAGGCGAAGAACACAAAAATATCTGTAGTTAAACAAGAGAAATCTGAAAAACAATGGTAAGTAAAATATAGCATTTGGAATTTATGGATGATATGCTTTCGGGGTTATTAAATTTATGAGGGGACAATAAATAGAGGAAGGCGATATCAAACCAGTCAAGCTATTTTTTCAATTTCCCTTGAATACAATTCATATATTGCTATATCTGGATGAATAACACTAAAATAAGACATTATTAGACACTAAACAATCCGAAGTAGTCCTCAAATTCTCCCGATCTTAATATTCTTCAAGTATTTTGCAGCTGCGAGTGATACAACGTCGTTTAGTTGTGATTATTACTGATATTTTTTGGCGACAACAGAGAAGAGAAGTACAGGGCTAAGCAATCCGGTGACCAGAGAATTTGAACAGTAGATGCTGGTGCGTGTCAGTTATGGATAATTAGAAACAGAAGTCTGACGATGTGTTGAAGCATGTCTGGTTATTACGATGTGTCATGTATTTCAGTCAGCTATAGACAATATAACACATTTTCCGCTAGATTGGTGGCAAGATTGACGAGGCATCCGGTCTTTGGTCAATCTTAATGCAATGTACAGTCAAAATTGTGTTAGTTGGAAGCGAACGTTTCGAATGATCAAAATCAAGTACGAGTTCAGAGCATAGACTGGAGACAACCATGGCCTGACTTCATCCAATAAGTTTTTTTTGTAGCTCGTTATCACCTAATTTCTGATGAGGCGCTGTTTAACGACATAGTTATGATCAACATACAAGCAGCCCAATGGATAGGAAGGAGAATACCGGATCAAAGCCACCGAACGCGTCTGGAACTGGTTAGATCTGTACTAAGACTTGATATATTGAGACGTCTTGCATTATTAAGTGACATTCATTGAATATTAGTGCTGTTCTATCGTTCGTCCTTCATTGCATCATTCCACGCCTATCCTCTTAACAGGTGGTGTTCATAATCCCTGTTTTGTGGTGTATTTTATTAACCGGTTATCGACCTCAAACTCCTGTTATAATCAACCCCAAATCACAGCTCTTTATTACCAGATACAATATTTTCCGTACGTTGAAACCAAAATGGGAATCACGATACACTCCAAAGACATGCAATTTTGCATCGCAACTCAACTTATTTATCTCATCCATCATGAGGCCGCCGTGGCCGAGTGGTTAGCGTATCCGACTGCAGTGTCAGCCTCTGGTGCTGCATGTCGCGAGTTCGAGCCTCGGCATGGACTCGGCGGTCTAGTGGCCGGAAGATTGGGCGCCTCCCTCCTCTGTGTCTGCCTAACTTAGTCACCCTCCTAACTAGGGGAAACGGCTGTATGTCTATGTCTATACATCATATTTTATTAGCTATATAATGAAACAAATATGATACAAAAATTTTGTCAACCAGATTGAACGCCAGATCTGAAACTGAGTAACAGAAATAAAACTGCGCATCATTTTGTAACCAGCTGTTGAATTATACTCTCGAAATGCCACCCTCACAGTGACTTCATTTGTAAATGCTACGTATTTGGTAGATCAATGAATGAAACGGGGCCGACGAGGGAAGGACATTTACATATCGTGTATGTTCCATGGTGTACGACACCCGAAACAATTGTATTTCCTGTTATAGTCATGAAAACGGATATACTTGTAGAATATATGATTTTCTGTTCTGTTATTATAGTTGAGGGACTACTTATAGATGAGGGACTGTGGTATAGCTCGTAAATAGATAAGCCGGTTGCATCTTCAATTCCAATTGATGATCCTTCCGAGTATTGCGACAATTTAGACACCCGTCAACGAGAGGTAGATGATGTAATAAACGATAGTTACACAATGAGAGAAATGTTGAACAGAGTCTTTGAGTATACTGTAATGATAGGGGATAGTTTGGATGAGTCTGATTTAGACATTGACGCGAATAACAATATGGAAATAAGGATGGATTCGACGTTAAGATTTTCCGAAGATGAGATTGGCTTACCGATTAGAGCTTCTATCCCACAGAAAAATCCCGTTCTTACTCGTTGTAACGCCGACATATTCTGATAGGACATAAATTTTTGCAGAGTAACTTCTAACCAATAACCTAACCTACGTTTGTATGACTGATTATTGTCACGCTGTCTAATCGAATGTAGTGTTTGTATTCTTTTTCTTGTGTGAATTTCACAATTAATTTTTGAGCTTCCTTTTTCTCTTATCAACTCATAGCCATTCGATCCTCTCTTAATAGCTATTTTGTGTGTAAAATTATTTTATTCAACAGTAAAATAAGTTTTTAAATTACCTTCTTTTATTCTCCGTTTTTAGTCTGGGCAATGCCGGACCATCATCGGATAGCGTTGTAAATGGGATCTACCAACACCCACAACCGCTACCCACAGCAGCAGCAGCAGCATCACATCCATCTCCTTGCGCGTATACGCATGGAACATAATATCCGAGCCAAACGTGGTTCCCACAAAAATCTTGGTAACCGCATGGAAAATATTTTCCCTGCAAAACGTGGCACTTACATTAGTCTTCGTGCTCACAACACTGTCAGGATGCATTTCAACATGCACGGTCACGGGGTCGGGCGACAACAAGCTTGGTATCGGCATGAAACACATTTTCCGAGCCAGACGTAGCACCCACAACAATTTTGGTATCCGCATGCAACATTTTGTCCGGGTCAAACGTGGCCCTCACAATCGCTACCCACAGCAGCATCACATGAATCTTATTGCTCGCATCAGCCACAACATCAACAGTGCCAGTATCATCAGGCACAACAATTGATTCAAACTGGACTTTGCGAAAATAACTAGCAACAGACATCGACTAGAGAAACTGACTTTTCCAAAAACAGGCATGATGCATAACAAAGGTCAGTATTTACAAAATATTGTTTTATTTGATATTTATCGAATAAATTATTTCATTTATTACACTTTTTATTCCTATAATAAAGTGTGGACTAAGGTAGATAAATAAAACCCGGTTTGGGCCTTCTGCAACGTCTTCAGAGGCTGAGGGGAGCGACGCAATAGTGTATTGTGATCTTCCAAAGTAGGATTTGTTTGGTACATCGAATGTTTGGGTATTGACGTATTGATCTTGGGGTCGGATACAGTTTTTTACTACATCCATTGTTTGGTCCTTGCTGTCTTGATCTTGGGGTCCGCTATAGAAATTTGCCGCTCTCGACGTTTGGGTATTATTTTCGTGTTGATGTTGAGCACCGGAGTAGAAGGTATTAGTTGAGGAATTCACCAATTCGTATTTAGGTTCAGGTCGCGATTCATTTTTGGATTGTTCTAATGTGGGTTTAAGTCCACGGGTATCGTAGGTCTAGTACCGAGGATCTTGTATCATATCCAGGATTGTTTATTTTTGTGTTAGAAAGCTCGAAATGAAGTCGGGGCGAAGAAGGATTTTTGATCTGTAACGAGACGAATTTGAGTTTAAAAACATCAACGAACAACCTTCTTGATTGCAAAGTAAATCCACACTGCTGGTCTCCTGTTTTATCAAGATCGAAGAATTCAATTTAATCATCAAAATGTTCAAGATGTTTTTAAATGTTGTGAGTGTCGCCGACACGAACATATCACCCTCTACAATTGAGAATCGCTTGCTGTTCCGATTGTTGGAAACAATCAAAGTCTCCATCTTGAACACTTCCATATTTGTGTGGGGCTTCAAGCAGTCGGGATGGATCACAGGGTCGGGTGATGCGAGGCTGTAATGAATCACGGGGTCGGGCGACGCGAAGCTGTGGTCGGGGCTATGAGCGGCCAAGGCGTAGGAGGAGTTCCAGGCGAAGCGAGGAGCGACGGGTGTGTTTCCATCGCTTCAACAGTGCCAGTTTTATGTGACTCCTCCAAACACCCACCCCTAACACGCCCACACGGCACGGGTGACGGCATTGCCGTACAGGTTACAGCACGTATATCGACATCGTTTCGATTTCGTTTTGATTTGGTTTTGTTATCGTACATCTGACAGCGTAGGGCCGCAGATTGTATGGCATCTATTGAGTCCAAGTTATCGTACACTGTTGTATAAAACGGTAAATGCCGCAACTCATGCATGATTTGCAATGTTGATCTTGTTGGTGCCAGTTATGTTTTCACTCGAGAGGTAAGTAGTGCTAGTTCTAACATGTCTATTTTTTGTTATATTCTAGAGATGTCTTTCTGTCCTTTTGCTAGACTATTTTTGATTATTTTATCATAGATATACCTTGCTTCACTCCGGCACGATGGATCAAGACGATATGGTGATGGAGGATACGCCATTGTTGGAGAGTATGCATAACCAAGACATCCAACGAAGTAACGCCATTACTTGTCTGACACATGGTTTAATGCACACTGAACCCCGATGCCTGTTTAATTCTCAATGCCTGCTCAACCCACAATGTCTGCTCAACCCCCAATGCCTGCTCAACCACCAATGCCTGCCTAATCAAAAAAGATAACTGCGAGCAAAAAAGCTAACAGATCCAAAACATATTTAAAAGGGCGCTAAGGCGGAAGCTAACGCATTGGTGATACCCTCATAAAAGATAATAGCAAGCAAACAACCTCTAGCGAACAAACGGCGATATCATCAAAAAAGTTTGTGGAATGAAACAAAGTGTTAGAAAACAAAAAGCAAACAGACACAATTTTTTTTTAAAAACGTGCGAAGGCGGAAGCTAGCGCAAAGGTGATACCCTCAAAAAAGGTTATATCAAGCAAAAAACCTTTAGCAAGCAAAAAAGCGGAAGCTAGCGCAAAACGCACTGCCTACATTCCGGAATAAGCCGGAGTTAAGCCTACTGTTGCTCCGTCGTCTTCACCACCGGTTACTGTTAGCACAGGTCAATCGGTGGAACAGAGTACTGATCCGTCTTCGACTTTGTCTTCGACTATGTCTTCGACTGTTAGCTCGGATCCGTCATCGTGTCGGACTAGCACTGCAACATCGAGCACTACGCCATCCTTGTCGTTGGATGAGCTCAAATCTAATGATGACACGTCTTCGCTTCAGGATACGTCTACTGTCGAATCGGAACCAGGTTCGGATAATACTTATGGTACGGATGATTCGACCAGCGCTGCTCCGTTGCTTGAGGCTATATTTCACCAACCTTCTTCTGTAGGTATTTTGGAAAATAATTTCGTAGCGTCGACATTTAAACAATACACTGAACATGTCAACATATCGTTCATGATTACATTGGAATGCAAGGAATAAGTGGAATACACTGAATCTAAATTAGGAACATTCCACAGACTCCAATGCACCGTGAATGTTGAAATGGGCAAACAAGATGAGGATGCATCTATAGATGACCAGGACTGGGTGATAAACACAAATGCGATCCAGCTGACAGAAGCCGTGCTATCAAGTGAGTGATATAGGATCTCGGGGTAGATTTACAGAATAATTTAGAAAAACAGGAGCTAGAAGGTAGTGGCTGGAGCATTAATTCAGAAACCAGTGTTCAGCTTAAACTCCGCAAGATGGGGGTTGAAACAAGAAAAAAATTGGGCAACTATGATCTTCAGCTCATAAAATGTCCAGGCCGGAACCATATTGTCAAAATAAATCAAACAATAATTGCGTGCCCCCTAGCAAGATTGCCCATTTCCTCTGGGAGCAACATACAAATTTTTCAATTAATAGAGATCAGTCGGAGTTTACATACCTCCCGCACAAAAACACTTACTTTACCTTCTCAAAACCTGCCTTGGAACAAACCTGTAGCTTTAGAAGATTTACCTTTTATAGAAAGGGACTGTGAAGTTCACATTAGACTATATCAGCTTACAAAAGAGAAGGAAGGTTATGGTCTGGTCAGTGTATACAGCGGCAGTTTAGAGGCCAGTGAGGAGCGCACTATCCACCTTGTGCAGATCTTAGATGCCAACTATGTCGCACTGATACCGTGTTTCACTACATTTATGAAAACATTCAGAAATGGGAGATGTAGCAGAACATTTTTGTCCATTCTGCATGCAGGGAATGGATGAAAACAAAAAGCTGGACACGTAAAATTGTGCTCGTCCAGTACAGGCTTGCAAATTATCGGTATGCCGTTAGAAGGCGAAATGTACCAATTCTCAGCTATGCACGCAACAATAATACAACTTGTTGCTTGTTACTACGACTGTGAATCTGTCCTGAAGTCAAAAACAGAAGGAAAACATATAGTCAACATACACAAGTTCTGCATGTACAGCTATACTCTAGTGGATAAAGACGGTAAAATTTTAAGGCACATAGTAATCGATTTGACTTCAGTTCCGCTTGAGAGGATGGAGACACATTTTTTCAATAAAATATTGCTGGATTATAATGATTACATGTCAACCATACCATCCCCGTCCTCACCAAAAAAAATATTCAGAAAGCAAAACTTGTGATTGGTGTGGGGACGCTTATGAAGAAATGGTTTGAGATGAGTTCGCCACCATAATCATTACATCGAAGGGGTCTTCTGCAACACTAAAGAAGTGATATCTGGCATCTACATTGCAGCTCGATGTTTGAATTGTAACATCAGATTCACAGAAATACTCAGGTTCATGCCTTGTATAGCACACAATGCATTAGCCTATGACATGCGCTTCATATTGAGAGGATTGGACGACCATTTTTTTTCTAACATTAATGTGTTACCGAAACAGTGAGACAAAATGTTCAGCATCTCTGTCTCCTTGAACGATGACACGAGCAAATACAGTGTCAAGTTTATCGACTCGTACTCGTTCCTCAACTCAAATTAGACAGTCTTGCCAAAATACTAAAGATAGGGGCCATGCCATGCCATTCCTGAAATCCCCTCTCATAAGTCTCGGTTACAGTGACAAAGTTCTAGACCTCGCTACTCGAAAAGGACATTTCTGCTATGAAGCTATCACATCAGATTCTGTGCTGGACCAAACTGACATCTCATCTCAACAGACCTTTTACAGTAAAATTCAAGGCAAATGAATATCGGACTCTGATTATGCTGAAGGGATTGAAATGTGGCAGGCAGACAACTGCAAGACTTTGCGTGACTACTTGATCATATACCTCCTCATCAACACGTTGCTACTGGCCGAAGCCTTGCAAAAGTTTAAGGAGACCATGACACGCGACTACACCCTGTACCCCGTCCAATTTGTGAGCGCCCCTGGCTTTGCAACGCAAGCTGCCCTCTACGAAGGCAAAATGAAACTGGAGCTGTTCTATGATATCGATCTACTCCACTTGATTGTCAAAAAAACACGAGGCATATTTGTGACATTGATGAAAGGTCTTACAAAGATAAAAAAAAAGATGCAAAGACTATGACCCAAACTATCTATGTCTTCAGCATCAATGTAGCACTTGACCAGTTTTTATGGTAGATGCTTCGTGAACCCCGAATCATTGATGAAATCTACGAGCTCACACCCGAAGAAACACAAGCATTTGACTGGTAAACGGGTACTGTTCTGCCGAGTACACGTACATTGTCTGTATCGATGCTCAAGTCAGCGATGAAGTTGCACGTGAAACAGACGAGCGGCCACTACTGCTACATCACAAAGAGGTTACCTTGGACCATGTCTCGCCTTTCACAAAAAATCTCTTGTCAGTCTAGGAAAATCTCATAAACAGAAAACGAGCAGATCGTAAGCTGGTTACTAGTTATCAACCCCAAATTTACTACATCGTGGCCTTGGAATTATTACAAGTACTTCTCAAGCAAGGATCGAAAGGGACCGAGGTTCATCTAATTTTTCGTATCAAACAAGAAACATCTTTGAAACCTTCATTAGGAAAAAACATCCACAAACGTCATGAGTCTACTAACTCTTCCGAAAAGTCCCTGTATAAACTGTTCTCAATTAGTATTTACGGGAAGCTATTGTTCAATCCCCTCAGAAGAAGTCTAGAGACAAGGTCGTGTGCACAACTAACGAGTTACAAAAACACGCTGCCCACTCCCTACTGAAAAACTGCTACAATATCGGTCCCAAAACAGTCATCATGATCTCAAGCAAAAAAATATTCGAATGCTTTACTTACTCCAAGTTGGGTTCTACGTGCTTGAAAAAGCTAAAGCAAAAGTCTACAGCTTCTTTTATTTCAGACTGAAACCACGCTACGGTGACAACGTCTTCCTCATCTACTCGGACACAGACTCGTTGCGGCTCCAATTCAAATGCGTAGACGACATTGAGGCGGAAATGCGACTAGCTCCTCTGGCTGAATACATGGACTTCTCAAACTACCCGAAAAATCATCCCGTGTACAATGAATCAAGGAACGGCCAGCTAGGACTACTGAAAAGTGAAACAGCCGATGACTACCCGAGTGCGATCATTTGCTTCCTGCCAAAGTGTTGCAGTATGTTGCTCGAGTCCGACGTCACAAAATCAGCTGCTAAGGGTGTCAATAACGAGACACAAGCTAAAATCAGATTTGAACAATGAAAAGAAATCCATAACCAGAAAACATACATACACTTTGAGACTGTACACAACATTCGCGCGCCAGCCAGCTTCAAAAAGTACGCACTATTGAAAATGGTCTCAGTAAATTTCAAAACAAACGTTACTATATCGACGCGTGCACAACTCATGCCAATGGGCATCCAGACATTCCAAAAAAAATCCATCGAAGTTGAACCTACCGTCACTAAAAAATAAAGCTATGTGTCGTGGATGATGACATCGATGTACAAATGAATTTAACGTGGGAGAGACCATTCCGGTGAGACCGTCTTCGGCGTGTGTACCCGGGGGAGTGACGAAAGTACGTCCACATCTTCAGGTTATATTATGTCAACGTTCCTTGTATGTAAATATTCCTTGTATGTAAATGTTCCTATGTAACTACGTAATAAATAAATAAACAATAAACTTGAACATGTTTCATTGTCCATAGTCCTACGCATTGAAAAAAATACTTGAAACGTATACCCCTGCAACCGCTCCTCATATGATGATAGTAAATTGATGTAAATGTTCCTATGTAACCATGCTACTATGTAAATCTGAAATAAATATATAAATATAATCTGAAACTTGGTACAATGTCCGCACACATACGGATTAGAAAATACGTGAAACGGATACCCTGCAACAGCTTTTTAATGAAGTAAATAGATTGACATACATGTTCCCTCGTAACCATGCTATGTAATTATGTAATAAATATGCATATATAATTAAAATATTTTTTACAAAAAATACGTGAAGGTATCTGCGTGAACGTATATGCGCCTACTAATTGATTGTTTACACTGTGTCCTGATGAAACTCGGAAAATAAATACATACAAGGGGATAAAGCGGCTTAATTTAATCAAATACTATAGCTTTTGCTCCATAATAATAAGCCACGTACAAAATTCCGAATTTCAATAATACATATTTTGGTCATCATACCTAAACTAGATAATGATCTTTCAACGAAATCCTATCAAATGGTAAGTTCATCACATACTAATACCCTACATACGATAATGTTAGAGCAATAAAATTCATGGAAATAACAGGGCTGCCTGCGAAACAAAATAATACGATATACAAGTATCCTAATAAAATAAAAATAAATCCTACGCATACAGACAACCTCCTATGTATCAGGTACCACAACATGCAGGTATGCCAATTGAAGAAACTCTAAATCATACAATAATACTTACCCTATTGAATACATATTGACAAACCATCAATAATCATAACCAATAACCAACAATCTCCATGGCGAATTTGAAAATCCATATCTCCAGGGCTGTTCCGGCGCCAGGGTCCATAGGACATATTAGGCGAAAGGGTCCCCAGGGCAAATTCGGGGACAGGGTCCCCAGGGCATAGTTGACGACGTGGTCCCCAGGGCATATTTGGCGACATTTAGGCTACTGCTGCGTTATTATCGAGTATATCCCTGATAAATATCCCACTCCCTGAATTTATTAATCTTCAATGAAGCGGCTAACCTCTATAAACACTATAACCACGTTCAGTCACTGGTAGATATGATGAAAAGAAAATATGTATATGAACCGTTTGAGAAAGGTGAGCGTACAATATAAGAAGGTAGATGATACATCAATGGGTTTTATCTTATAAAATTTACCTTTTGTAGGTAGGTGTTATCAGGATCTTATTCAATTTTCTATGTGTGATCAGTGAGTAATAAAGTTCGGATATCCCATTGTCGAAAAGGAACCAATATTTTTTAAACATTGTTCTATTATACCGGCCAAACAATAATAAATGTGTGAGCCTTCTGCGTTAACCCGGACATAATAGTGTCGAGTCGATTTTTATTACCGTTAATTGAGTCTTGCGAACAGGAATATCACAGGTCTAGATAGTATTTAGCCCAAATAATTTTTTTATGGGAAGATTGTGCAATGATTTCGTTATTTGTAATGATCGATTACTTATAGGACTAGTTAGAAACCGTAAATACCGATGTACTTCATAGCCACATTCTCACTTGAATTCAAGTAAATAAATCACACGATCAGTTTTCCCACGTCTGCTTATAGAGCAATCATATTGAACTGGCAACAATAACTTCGAACAAAAAGGATCGGTGATCTTTGGAAAAATTTGGTTGCTCTTTCATTTCATGTCATGCGTTACAAAGAATTTAGGATTCATAAAAAGTTCACCAGTTTCCTTTTAAAATCGAACAAAAAGACTTACTTTGGTGTCAGTCTGCAGTTGCTCGACCAAATATAATTTGAATGAACTCTGAACTAAACTTTTCCAGTTAGTCAGTTTTTGTCACAATATTGGCGTGGGAGGATTTAATGCTGCACCCGAACCGTAACAAACCAAGCCATAAGGCAACCGTCTTCACAAATTTTGTTCATATCAGGAAAGCTGCTGGGCTGTTGCAAAATGTTTTTTTTTCAAGTTGAGCTCGCCAAATGCTTCATAAAAATTTAAGGAAACGCTATAATATCCTACAGATGTTGACATTTCGCAGAATATGTTTGGACCGGAACAGACAACTATTGTTATTCTATTTAGTCTAAACTGCACTAAGGTGATGACAATAATTGTAACTAATATACTACTAGGTAAGGTAATGTGCCACATTCGGTCATTTATGAATAAATGTTCTCTAGTTACATTTGATTGTTTAAGAATGATGAACCTGATGACTGCATGATATGTCCCATCAAACAATTACGTAACTGAGATTAAAATATATCAAAATCTAATTGTTGATAAAATAATTATTAGAAGCGGATATGAATTTGTTAAACATAATTTAAAATAAGTGAAACATTTTGTAAACAAAGAGAGAAATAGTCTCCCGAAATGGTTATTGTATGATATTTGTTGGAAGATAAACAATGTAATTGAAATCTGCCTCGTCCCCTACATTCGCATGATCTGTAGAGTGTTGTATAATTTAGAGTACCTACATGAAATAGGTCTTAGAGCACCTATAATGAATAGTAGTGAGTGAAGTTACATAGGATAGTTCCGAGCGGTGGTATATATAGTCTTGAGAGAAGCTATATTGGGTAGTCATGAGAGGAGCTAAGTTGGATGGTGCTGAGAGTGGCAACATTGACTAGTCCTGAGAGAAGCTTTATTGGTTAGTTCTTAGGAAAGCTATGTTGGAAAGTTCTTTTGATAGCTTTATCAAATAACTTTTGGGTTGCCAAATTAAACAGTCCTTAGAGTATCGATATTGAATAGTCTGTTGAGTAGCCCGTTCGAACAGCCAGGGAGGTAACTGAAACGGTTAGTACATTAAATATTCATATAGAGTATTTTTTTAGAGTGCTACACTTCATCATTACTTGAGTTGATATATATATATTTATATACATATAT
>SDVV010019304.1:0-13561 GCA_016164225.1 Gammarus roeselii | reverse complement strand
CACCTTCTCTCAACCAACCTCGTTACATAAAATAATAATGATAACAAATTCAAAATTTATCACCATGAAAAAAGGGCAGAGAAAAATAATAGAGCCCAAGCAAGAAGAAATAATAAAATACTAAAATAAAGTGTTAATGATCTATAAAATGAATAAGCATCCATCCACCCCAATCGAATAGAGATAACAACACATTTACGTAGATACGCGTTAACTCTTCACTTTCTCGTACGCGCTAATACGCGAATATGCCACAGTTGAAATGTGTACTGACTTCACCTTGACATGACTGATATTTTCGCACGCGAGGCCGTGCTAACTTACCTGAACCAACGACGGTCGCGCCCTACGGGGGAGCCTATTAGGACTCACGTCAAGGCTCTGGTGGAAATGAGGCTCAAATCAAAGTCTTCATCGATATAAATACTTCTACCCAGTCATTGGAGAAAGAAAAACCACGTTCTCCTACAGAGAACGTAGTGTTCTTCAACCGCTTGTGCACGGGACACACATAGACAACCAATAACCACCGAATGGATGTAGACATGGATCCAGACGCGCCACTATGTCTCGGTTGCCACCAGGTGGCAATCAGCGTGTAACACTTGCTGATGGTTGGCAACGCACTTGCAGCAGCCCTTTGAGCCCCAAGTCCCTCATGCAACCTACAAAGCTTGCTCAGACCTAACCAACCAGAAAAAATTATCGCCTTTGGAATGCATACAGGACCTGGAAATGAGGCTCAAATCAAATACATACCGGACTAAACGAAGCTGTGAAAAACCAGCTGCAGTTAAATCGTTTACTTTCCTGTACACACCAGCTTGCCTATATATCACAGTTGAAGAATTCATTTACTTTGACCCTCATAACGGTCGCTGTTTTCGCGCACAAAGGCGTGCGAACTTACAGGAATCGACCATCTTCATGCCCTACGAAGGAGCGTGCAATGACTAGTTGAGGCACCGGTGGAAATAGGTGTATATCAAAATCGAATCAGTCCTGCACTGGCTTCATTGAGAGTGCACAGCGGATAATAATCATGGAATTCTTGATTTTGTTTTTCAATTATTTATTTATGCATTACAATATACATAACATGATATAATTTTACAAGTATAGCAATATAACTATCACAATGGCTGTAGTAGTTGGCGCAGACCAACGGTGCACAGCGATAGGAGTGACGTACTGTACCCTAGCAATCAGTACTGATGGAAGAGGCTGCACACTCCACTCCTCCGTGGCCAATAATTTACAGGCAAACTATCAACAAAAAGGTGCGGCGCGGTTGAGGCTTCAACCACAAACTGCATGTCCTCAATTTGCTAATGAGGCTAAAATCAAATCAAATCCTCAACTTGCTCACAAAAATTATCACCAGACAACAATTGTCAACTCGTCAAACAATTTTACTGCACCGAAAAGACGTGTAAAAAAATGTATTCACAGTTGTAATTTGAGAATGTCCTGTGATGTCTTCGTTGCCCGGGCTCCCGCGGAACACCCGGCGCGACAGGTCCCAGGTATTGCTGTGAAGCAGACTGCCTCGGAACACAGAGCCACAGAACGGTCTGATCGGTTATGCTGACAACGCAGCTGCTCCGGCAGGCACCCCTCATATCAATCTAATCTTACCTTTCGAAACAATAACACTATCAACAATAATTACGCTACACAATTGTTTAAAATAATGGTGAACTAAATCACAGAAATTGTACCCAAATAACGGCTGCTTCGGTAAGAAAATCAAAAGATCAAACAGGGAACCCAATAAGGTTGATATCGTACATAACTCGAACGAAAAAAAAAAAAAAATCGACGTGCTTCTGAAGTCATAAAAACTAAAATGGTGAGCAAGGTTAAGTTAACGAACATTATTGACATTAATTAAGAGTCAGCGGGTCCTCTCGCAATATCAGTGAGCACTTCTTCTGGACAAAGTACAAACAAAAAATTTATATGTCAACAAGAACTTGATTCTTTTTACGAAATGCTACTCCGTGACTCCGGTATGAACAATCTTCCCAGAAGTATCAATATACCTATAAATACAGATTTCAAGGGAACAGCATTCACTCAGAATTCAACTGGTACCTTTCATTGACAAACGCACACAATATTTACAGTTTATTAGTTGCAGAATGCCTCAATTTTTTAGTTTTCTGTAGCACCAAGTTCACTGAACATTTCTGAAATGAACTGAGTAGGCACCACGCACACAACTTCCCATCACCATGAAATTATAAAAAAAAAAAAGAGGCAGTAAAATCCCTCGGCTTGTTAGCTCGCAGCAACTTCGAGCGCCCTACGGGGGATTCACTAAGACTGACGTCAGAACTCCGGTGGAGGTGGGTCCCCGTTAATCTTAATCTTAACAGCAACTTCGAAAGTAATTCACGATACACATCAACTGGAAATGAAGTAATGCAGAGCCCTACGTTCGCGTACAGAAAACTGCCCTAGATCACAGCCTCCCCCAGAAGTAAGGGGGCATGCCAGGCAGGGGTGGGGGACCTTACTCTGCTTTGCGCAACAACGAGCAGCTTCTACTGCTCAGAAGCCACGCCGCAAAAATAATATTTAACTTTCCTACTTGATATAAGATATGAACAACTTTGGTACAAAACAACCGGCACTTCAAGGCGGCTCAACTTGCTATTCATCCTAGTTAGAAGAGGCAATAATATACAGAACGGTTTACATAAATAGGTAGTTCACGAGGCAAGCCATTCAACATCAAACTCATTTCATAAATCTTGGATACGCATTTGGCGCCGTAGAAAAACGATGAGGACCACTTCTCCATAAATACGTAAGTTTTCGCTCGGCACCAAACTTTTCAGACGAAGTTATTAAACCACCTGAAAATGCACTTCCGACTAACATCTTTTCACTTATTGTATTTCTTCGTGGTAGCTGCACTTGGTTTACCATGCCAGCAAGTGTTTGAGACACGTTCGGATGCAGAAATCTCGTGTGCTGGTATCTAGGAGAACCAACGACAACGAATTGACTCTCTGCAACAACATTTAGGCTTTTAATTTATGTTTGAAATAAAATTGTAATGGAAATAGTCATGAAATGAAGTAAATGTAGAACTGGTCAGAAATCATCTCAATTGTTTTCAGTCTGCACACCGATTGGCACTTGTCATAAGAAATGCTTTGCTACAAATGCTGGCCCTGACGAGCTTTCACATCGACCTGTGATCCGATTAGACAGGTATCTGCCCATATGTGCTAAATGAGCCAGATGATACAAACAAGTATGTGCTCCAAGGAACACTGAAATGTATGAACCTATTGGAAAAGTCAATTGGGGTTCGGCTATTTTTTACTCATGGGTCACAGCCGATGATCATGAGTGAAACAAGATTTCGAGGGAATGGTATCAAAATTGATTCGTTTCTACAAACAATATCTGCCACTGACTATATGTATCAGTCGTTCAAATAATCTATAGACTCTACCTTGGAGAAACTTTATAGGAATGTGGCTCACAGCGTTGCTTGCACCTGGCAGAATACATTGTATACATAAAAATTACTTCGGACAGCAAAACATACTCATGCACTCCACATGGGATGACCCTGACACAAAACGTTCATGCGCTCTGGGAGATCGGGCCCACTTGCACACCTCACAGAAAATGCCCAGAGCGAGCTACCTTCAGCAACCCACCGATTGAAGGCCGACGCAATGGATGGTGCCCGGAGTGGGTGCATTAAAAGGGCATGGGCCCCGCCTAAAGATTTCATGTTACAATGTAGATACATGCATAAATGATTCAGTGAATATTTGGACAAGATCGGACAAACAGCTTGTCGTCACAAAACTTCAACTTCAAATGATACCTCAAAAAAATTATTCCCCCAAACGATCTCAAAACATCAACTGCAATACTTTGTTCAACGCCATCTAGGAAATAACACGATAATCAAGTAAAGTTTCATGACCAACAGGCGGAGTGATGCATTCACGTAGGCAATTGATGGGTCTTCAGTATCTACACTAATAACAGCAAGAAGCGTTATCGCTTCAATAGGATGCGTAATTGAAGGTGGATTGGAAAACAATCGGGATCCTTCAAGGCCATGCTTATAAATCCGCATTATGCTCTAAACCACTGGCAGACACATACGTCATACCAGCTGACAGCTATCACATTGGCTAAAAAATTAGACACCGCCGAGCAGTTTCTGCCGCCACAGACTCTACCAAGGTATGGTCAATGGCGCATCGAGCAGCCTTACACCATTTAAAGGGTGACACGATCAAAAGAATAGACTTCACAACGAACAGTCCTATAAATTAAATCTGTACCGAATCCGGATTGCGCCGAAGATGGATTAGAATAGACCAAGAGACTCGATTCCATCCGAGCTCTGACTCGTATGAGGTGGGCCAGTGTGCATGATGTCCGCAGAATTGATCACACCATAATTCAATTTCTAGGCCAGATAGCTTTTAGTTACTAATACATTGAAATAAGACCATAGCCCCAAAACAGTCGCCAGAAACGGACCATGATGTACACACACACACGTTTTCTCCTCATCTGGAGGGCAGCGTGGGGATACGCTGTCTGTATCAAAAGGAGAGGCAAGGTTCTCGCCTCACCGCCCGCGTAACTGAGCGATTGATTGATTAGGTGATAAGAATAGAAAGTGACAAGAACAGTTGTGTACGAGGTGAATAATGGAATGCTGGAGAGAGCAGGGCGGTACTGCGCCAGTAACACCAGTGACACAGCATCAGTAGTATGCATTACCTGCAATCCCATTAATGCTGGAGAGGAGGGCGGCACTGCGCTAGTAACACTAGTGACACCGCATCAGTAGCATGCATTACCTGCAATCCCATTAACGCTGGAGAAAGCAGGACGGCACTGCGCCAGTAACACCAGCGACACCGCATCAGTAGCATGCATTTCCTGCAATCCCCCTAATGCTGGAGAAAGCAGGGCGGCACTGCGCCTGTAACACCAGTGACGCCGCATCAATAGCATGCATTACCTGCAATTCCGTTAATGCTGGAGAGCGGGGCAGCACTGCGCCAGTAACACCAGTGACGCCGCATCAGTAGCATGCATTACCTGCAATCCCATTAATGCTGGAGAGAGCAGGGCAGCACTGCGCCAGTAACACCAACGACGCCACACCAGTAGCATGCATTACATCCAATCCAATTAATGCTGGAGAGAGCAGGACAACACTGCGCCAGTAACACAAGTGACGCCGCATCAGTAGCATGCATTACCTGCAATTCAATTTTTCGTAGGAGTCTTCGCAACGAACCCGCCCAACTCACCTCAACTAGAGAGATGGGAAATAATTCGCTTGGAAATATATGTGTTGATGCTTGCGAGAATTTTGGGTACTTTATTCTTTTCACTACAGTTGGAAGAGACTTGTTGCACGCGACAATTGAGAACCACATAGCTGGGTAATATGCGGTACTCAAATTCATCATTCCTTTACTTTGTCTGAGTTCCGCAAGGGAGAGTTCAATAAAATACTCATTAAATATATTTTAGAAACGGGGGCTTATCTCTGCCGGAGCTTTGGTGTGAGCCAAAGTGAGCTGCCACGAAGGCCAAAAAAGTTCATTACTTGTGAAATGTACGCACTCTTTCACGTGCGGAAACAACTTTTTGAAATTCAACTTTTCAATGGTGGTGTACGTTGATCAGTTAATATGGGAATAATACTTCATTCATATTTTTGACCAGAGAACATTTACACCCACCTCGCTAGTGCAAATATATTTAATCCGAGTTATATCCTGCTCAGGGCAACTCAATAAAATGCGCTGCAACCGTTTTGCTTTGATTGCAGCAGTTGATTAGGGTGCCGCAAAGGTACGCCCGAGAAGTATTGCGTTGGTGGGTTGCAAGGATGTAAGCGCGGCCTCACGAGGGGCTCCATGCAGTTTTATGTGCACTGCTTTTGCTATTAAAGTGCTGATATGAGCAAGATGACAAAACAAGCCTAGAGCATATGATATCATGGTGAAAGAATGAGTTTATTCACGCAACATACAATGTATTAGAGTACGAATGGAATAGTAAGAGATGCGTTATCCCCAACGCTGTAAACGATTTGCCTGTCTCATTGTGAACCAATTGAAACCTGCGTTCGTGGCGTTCGTGAAACATCACCAAAAAAATCGCATGAAAAAAATAACGACAAAGAAGGATGCAAAAATGCAACTTTATGAACAAATTAACAGGAAAAAAGTTTTGGTGCTGTTGAATGTGGCAATACTGTAACGGCGCTAAGTTGATGTCTCATATCAACACAAAAACACAAGTGAATGCTTCGTTTAGCGCAGCCAGATTCGATTTCAGTGACGAGGCTTTCCAGCGCGCTGGAGTCATCGTCCTTCTGGCGCCGAATGTCAAACCAGCCAACAGTGCTCCATCAAGTTACACTTAGTTTTCTTCTTTTTAAATGTTCGAGTCAAGGTTTACTACTGCGCAAAGTCCTTTACGCGGCAAACGTCTATGGTATATACGGGTGCCACATGAGGTACAGGAACTCCTAAGGTGCTGAGGCCATATGGTCCCAGCACTCCCCGGATGGCAGCAAGGATTTGATTTGAGCCTCATTTCCACCAGAGCCTCAACGCGATTGATTGATTTGGGCCTCATTTCCACCAGAGCCTAAACGTGAGTCATAATAGGCTCCCCCGTAGGGCGCGACCGTCGTTGGTTTAGGTAAGTCCGCCCAACCTCGCGTGCGAAAATATTAACTTTGTCAAGATGAAGTTAGTACACATTTCAACTGTGGCATATTAGCGTATTAGCGCGTACGAGAGAGTAAAGAGTTAATGCGTATCTTCGTAAAATGTGTTATTTCTGTGCATAATGGGGTGGAGAGACCACCTCACTTGCACGGGTGTTTGGGGTTTAGACAGCTTCGTATAGTCCGGTGTGTTTTCCGAAAGCGATAAGATTAGATTTGAGTGACGAGGCTTTCTAGCGCGCTGGAGCCATCGTCCTTCTGGCGCCGAATGTCAAACCAGTAAACAGTGCTGCATCAAGTTAGTCTTTGTTTTTCTTCTTTTCAATGTTTAAGTTATGGCTTACTACAGCGCAAAGATTTCACACGACGAACGTCTATGGTATGTACGGGTGCCACAGGAGGTACAGGAACTCCTAATGTGCCGAGACCATATGATCCCAGCACTCCCCGGATGGCAGTAAGGAGGAATAACACACTACCTACCCTGCTTCAGAGCCTCAAGGATCTGCAGTAGTCATTAAAGTGCGGGCTGCGCGCTCGAACACCTCCTGAGGGGGAAGATGGAGAAGAGACAGAAAACGGGGATCCCATGCATGAGATTTACACTAGGTGTAGGGAATTTTACGCATGAGAACAGCAAGAATGGAAAAAAGAAGAAGGTATAGTCGTAGAAAAAGGTTGCATGAAAGAAAGAGCGCAACTTGGCTGTTATTTGCCACCCGGAAGGAGCATAGTTAGAACCGGTATGTGAATGTTCGAGCGTGTGTGTGTGCGTCTGTGTGCGTGCGTGTGTGTGTATGTGTGTTTGTGTGCAGCGACAATTAGGAGAATTGTTAAGAAGGAGTCTGAGATAAGTTCAAGAAAATTTGAATTAAACATAAGATGCAAATGAGGTAAATAGAAAGTCAAGCAAATCAGGATAGGGGAGAAAAGAGAGATAGTAAAGGGTGAAGAAGAGGGGAGTGTGAAGGAAAATAAGTAGGTTTACCCCCCGATTGGGCCGTGACTCCGTGCGACCCGTGAACCTAACAGGTGCCTAGGGGGGGTTAGCGCAGCTAAAGAAAATGGTAGACTGCTTCTACCAAAATGTACCTAATCTTTGGGATGGGCTGTATTGACGAGCCAGAAAATAGCACCTCTGAAAATTCATACGGATCTTAAGGTGTATCGCGAGACACATTGTCAGCATGGGGACATTCAAACTTTTCAATGTCGTACAGTTGGGCAGGACATCTGAGAAGAGCCTGGTGATACGTGAGTTCATCAAGTAGCTGACGAGGCAGCACTTCTCGTGCTTTTTATATTTCGGATCGTTAGACTTAGCAGCAACTCGGAAAGTAGCACATGGAAAAATATCCCGGAAAGTGACTAACAAAAGGTAGTTATATTTAAAGAAAACAATGTTCCGAAGTGATCAATCACTTTGCCTTAATTTATGTTCACTCCACGAAAGCAACGATTGTTTAGTTTAAAATACTTCAACAAAATTTTTTGCACTAAAGGCCCATACCTATGTTCATATTTTATACATTTTAGTTGTACACACACTCAGTCTATGCTTCTCTTACAAAGATATGACTTCAAACTAGAGACCATCTCAGTCGTTTTTAGACAGAGATGAAAGTGGTTAATTATTCATCGGCACGTTGCCCAATTAGCTAAATATACAAAAAAAACGAGGTACAAAAGTTCAAACAATTGCACGTACAATTAATTAAGAAGAATATCGATAAATATTGATTATCGGCGGCTACAACAGACCAGCGCGAGAATACGACATCTTAGTATCACTGTACTGGCACAGTGTGTGAAAGACACCAGCTCTCCCACACAACAAGGGGAGACACCATCTCCCACGCAGAACGAGGAAAGACCCCTCCTCCCCACAGGGAAGGCACCGCCTCCAACACACAGCAAGGAAAGACGGCGCCTCCCACACACAGCGAGGAAGACACCACTGTCTCCCATACACGGAGAGCTGAGACAGCGTCTCCCATACACGGCAAGCTGCGACAGCCTCCCATACACAGCGAGCTGCGACACCGCCTCCCGCACAGCATGGTGAAATACCGCCTCCCACACACAGCAAGGGGAGATACTTCCTCCCCCACACAGCAAGGGGAGACATAGCCTTCTTTACGCAGCGGAGGGTTGACACAGTCTCCCCACAAACAGCGAAGAGACAGCCTCCCCTTCCACTGAAGGAAGACACTTCCTCCCCCACATAGCGGAGGAGAGACGCAGCTCATTCCACACAGCGATGGGCACCACCACCACTCCACATGGCAAGGGAACAGAGACATGTCATGTATAATCCGCTTTATCTCAAAGGCGATTCCTTTCTACTATTGCTCTTCGTAGGAATGAACAAATTGCAACACTAGAGTTAACAGAGCACATGACTTGGAGACCCTTGCACTACAGTCAATGACAAAACCTGAGCAGAAAAGGAACAACAAGAGGCACAGCAAGCGGTCCCTCCCTAACCATAGCAGCCTAAGGAGCCCACCAATGCTAGATGCATCCAGGACCAAAACACAGTAACTGATGTTGTACTGGCTTGCCTGACCAGCACCGGAACAGCAACGACGTGGCAGCTGCCGAAGGGCAACGCAGGCAATAAAAATTCATCGATAGTTTTCAATAAGTACGAGAAAAAAGTACTATTAGAATAAAACACTGCATTGACTAAAGCGACCCTTTGGTAACTTTCTGCGTTATCGTGTCTGCTTTCCTGACAAGGAAGTAGGCTGTGGATAAGCCCTTCACAATTCAGCCACACTAGCACATGGGTAGAAAAAATAAAACTAGCTCACGTTATCTTTCATGCGTGGATAAATCCAATAACGAGTGATGCTGTCGTGGGGATATTTGAAAGTTTTAGAAATTTCCTCCAAGATCCAGATGCCTAGAAATTTCGGTTTACGTAACCTTCCATTTAAATAATTATCAGAAACTAGAGTATAAATGGTCACTACGCCTCCCTGCCTAACTACTCAATTGTGTCCAGACCCCCTCCAACAAGAGACACCTAATAGCTTTAAGGAAGAGTGGACAGGGGTAAGGAGGAGGAGAAAGAGGAAGTATTAGGAACTGGTTGATGAATATTGGTTAGCTAATCCTAATAGCCCCGATGAGAAGGACTGTTGCTGCGTGTTGGTGTAGTGTGCGGCTACAGCTTGCTGCTGCTGGCTGGTGGCCGCCTGTGCTGCTGCTGACCGACCGCTCTTGGGCATAGGTGGTGACAGATAGGGGCTGGCGGCCAGGCTCATCACCTCACTGCGGTCCTCCTTGCGGTACGCCAGACAATTACGGATGAATTGCTGCAACAGGGGTCACAGGTTAGGGACGGAGGAAGGAGAGAGGAACGGCTACAAACAGAGCGAGACATGTCTAACTTTACCGTGGTGAGAAAACGAAGACCACAAAAGATGACACGTATGAACTGGACAACTGCGCCTTTACAGTCCGGCTGATTAACTCGTCTCTGCTCTAATTCAATGTGCAAAGAAAGATAATTAGTACACTGTTTGTACATATTCCCTGAAGCCTTACCTTAGCCTCGTTGCTGACGAGGGGTTTTGGCGGGAACTGCACATCAGTGGCCTTGAGGATTGTGTTCTCTTCAAGGATTGTGGCTTGGCTTTGGTTGTGGCCAAACGGCTTCTTGCCGTACAGGCACTGGTAGAAGATCACGCCCACCGACCACACGTCCACCTTGCTCGAGATCTTTGGTGGCGTTTTGCCAACCACAAAACACTCGGGAGGGAGATACCTGTGGGGTCACAGTGCTCATGTTAAGCCAAGAGTGATGGAGTAAACGCTATCCCAGCTGATAACATATCATAATGCTCCACTTTATGTTTCGGACAACATCACTTATTAAATATTAATAACTCCATAAGCAACTCCACAGTTGAGTTGGAAACAGCTAACCCAAAAGCTAGATTATTTTGACTGCTAATCCATGAACCATCTAATTGTTCTTGATGGTGCTACAATGCTAAAAAAACAGAAGCCAACCTGAGCAGCCAACTTTCATGTAATCGATATAGGTAAAGTTTCATTTTTTGGTCGTGATTCTTGAACTATAATAAAGGACGAGTAGGCGTAGTCAAGTAGAGAAGGCAGTGTCAGTACTCACCAGTAGGTGCCCGCCCCCTGCGAGGTGAGGTCCATGCCATAGTCAGGATGGTAGCTGTCCTCGTCCATCACTTTGCTGAGGCCGAAATCTGTTATCTTCACCTCTCCAAGGATGTTACCGTCCCGCAGTAAGATGTTCCCTGATGATGGTTTTTGTATGAATTCTTACAAATAGCCAACATTGTCATTCTCAACGATAATAAATGCCTAAAAGTGTCAACAAAACTACACAAATAACTTCATTTGAAGCCTAGAACATATTTCTCCACGAGCAGTAAGTTTACTTGAATCTGGCTTACCTGGCTTAAGATCATAATGAATAATGGGTGGTTTGATTTCGTTGAGGTACTTAAGAGCCGAGACGATCTGCATTATGACTGATCTCACTTCCCTCTCCGCTATTGTCTTGTGCTGCAGGAAAGAGGAGGAGGGAGAGGTGTGAGCGGGAAAGCAAGCATGGGCGTAGCGGGGGAGGGGCGGAAGGCGCAATGTTTGACATAAGTCATCGCAAACGTCATCGCAAACGATAGCAAATGGATGCAGCAGTAGTAAGGCCATAAGCGGTAACACTCTCGAAGGCTTTGGGAAAAAAAGTACATTACCTTAGAGAGCTGTTCAAGTAAGCATGAAATAAATAGGAGGAATAAAACAGACGGGAATAACCTTGCAAGAATCAAGCTTGCCAAGAGCTTACATCATGATGTGATAAAAAAAAAAAGGGAGTTATGTTTACATAAAATGAAGCATTACTTTGACTCCGTTTATAAATGCAAAAAGCTCATTGGCACTAAACTCAACAGCGTGCCCAATCTGAATTAGTTTTCCAATATTGGGCTTAGAGCTTCCTGTGGAAGAGATCGACCAAACACGTGTTGAGACAGCCAAATTACAAACCGATTAGATAGCAATCAAATTACAAACCGATTAAAGATTGAAATAAAAACCATCCAGTTTAGTGTGCAGATTAACCGCTTAGCCATATGATGCACAAGGCTTCAAAAATCAAGGATTATGATGCAAACGGATTTTTGATTCCCATGAATAAACATGAATGATCTGATAGGAGAGCTCCTCGAGAAACGTACTATAGAAGACGAACTGTTTTGTGGGTATGAACGATAAAGAAACCGGTGTCGGGTCTGAGCGACAGACATACAACTCTAATAGTTATTGCCAAGATAAATAAAACAAGTGGCAGGAAATGATCACAAACAAACTGAAGTAATCTAATATTGCTATCAAAAGGGCAGTAAGCCTGGAAAGAGGACACATATCTAATTTTATGCACTGGAATGAGTTTGTATAAATAAACATACACTCTCAATAGATGTACTTCAGGCGATCAGGATGCGATACAACCCAACTTTCATAAAGAGGAGCAACATCAATGGTAGGGTTAAAAGAGTTGTTCCTAAAGAGGAGCAACATCAATGGTAGGGTTAAAAGAGTTGTTCCTAACACATTCTTCCTCCCAATAGTCACTTCTACCACAACCTTCTTCTTTCCAGTCGCCCATACCACACACTTCCATCTCACGATTAGCCCCTATTACTTGCTCACAACCGTAGCCACTACACACACATCTGCTCCTTAGTCATCCCTACTACACCTTCTTCCCCACAATCGGCCCCTAACATATCTTTGCTCACAACTTCAGCCACTACCAAACCCTACCGTTCCACTGTCGCTCCTGTCACACCCTTCCTCATCACAGTTGCCTCTACCGCGTCTTGCTCCCCACACTAGCTAACGACACATTTTTTCTCCCCAGAAGCCAGTGCTATATCCTACTTCCGAAAGAAGCCACAACCACGTCCATGCTCTCCACAGTAGCCCCTCTCACACCCTAACCACCCAAAGTAGCCCCAACCACATCCTTGTTTCCCGCAGTAGCCTCTACCAGACCCTTCTTCCCGAAGTAGTCTCTGCAACACTATTCCTCCTCGAAGTCCAAAGTAGCTCCGACCACACCTTTTGCACCACAGTCGCCCCTGCCACCACCGTCCTCCTAACAATAGCCCCAACGACATCCTTTCGTCCCATAGTAAACACTACCACATCCTTCCTCCCCCAAAGTAGTCACAAAAACACACTTCCCCTTAAGAGTAGCCACTACCGCATTCCCGCTCCCACGGTAGCACCTATCACACATTTCCTCCCAGCAGTAGCTACTACCGCATCCTCGCTCTCACTGTTGCACCTTTCACACACTTCCTCCCAGCAGTAGCCACTACCGCATGCTCGCTCCCACGGTAGCACCTATCACACACTTCCTCCCAGCAGTAGCCACAACCGCATGCTCGCTCCCACGGTAGCACCTATCCAACACACTTCCTCCCAGCAGTAGCCACTACCGCATGCTCGCTCCCACGGTAGCACCTATCACACACTTCCTCCCAGCAGTAGCCACTATCGCATGCTCGCTCCCACGGTAGCACTTGTCACACCCTCCCACCTGTAGCCACTACTGCATGCTCGCTCCCACGGTAGCACCTATCACACTCTTCCTCCCAGCAGTAGCCACTATCGCATGCTCGCTCCCACGGTAGCACCTATCCAACACACTTCCTCCCAGCAGTAGCCACTACCGCATGCTCGCTCCCACGGTAGCACCTATCACACACTTCCTCCCAGCAGTAGCCACTATCGCATGCTCGCTCCCACGGTAGC
>SDVV010019303.1:0-13561 GCA_016164225.1 Gammarus roeselii | reverse complement strand
TATATAATAACAAATGCTAAATTTCACTATTCAAAACGGGCAGAGAAAAATAAGAGCACACGAAATAAGAACGAATACAATACTTAAATAAAGTGTTAATTATCTATAAAATTAATAATCATCCATCCACCCCAAGTTTCAATTAAGATAAAGAGTCAGACGAAACGAACCCATGACTAGAACCACCCAGAACTTCATGAGGAACATGTACGAACGCCAGTCAGATAGTATCGTCAAAATTGGTACAAGGTCTACGGTTTCACAGATCAGATCAACTCTAACCTCAACGCATCACAAGGTTTATAGCTACGCGGTCAAGGTCACCCACATAAAGTACATATGGTACGTGCACGTGCGAGCGAGCGCAAACTGAAGAAACACTTATTCACAAAATCACGCAGAGGAACTTTTGCACACATACATTAGCATTACTCGAAATGACAAAATTGCGGATCGCGAAGAAGAAAAAAAAAGAGTAGGTTCATAATGGGCTGAACGACTGCTCAGATAATTGACATCACACTTATTTTTTAGGGGGATAGGGTGGCGGGGGTGGGGGTAGAGGTTTCTGTGGTCCCAAAAGAGCCCGATGGATCACGGAGGGTAACCTAAGTCCCCCAAATCTCCCGAGCTCCCCGGGTCCCTCGAGTCCTCTCGTCTCAGCTCATCTCTGTTTGTCTCGACTCATTTCAGTCATTCTCGACTCCTCGCGCCAACTCGATTCGTCTCGACATGTTTTGACTGATCTCGACGCACCTTGACTAGCTTTGTCGCGGCTCTCCCCCTCTGCGCCGATAATTCTGTGGACTGTAATAAATAATTGTTCACTCAAGCTTTTTAGAGTGGGAGCGGTGTGTGGGGAGGCAGAGGTCCATTGGGTCGCAAAAGAGCCCGATGAGCCTCGGAGGGTAACCCAAGTTCCCCGAGCTCCCCGGGTCCCTCGAGTCCCCTCGTCACAGTTCATCTCGGCTTGCCTTGAATCATTTGGGCAATTATCGGTTTGTCGCACCCAACTCGACTCGCCTCAACATGTTTCGACTGATCCCAACCAGCCTCGACGCGGTTCTCCCCCTCAGCGTCAGCAATGCTGTGGACTGTAATAACTAATTTATCTTCTCAAGCACTCCACTTACATACATTACTCTGTGTATGGGTTTTACAGGATGGGGAGGGGGCGCAGAGGTTCCAGGATTTAGAGGGGCTTCAAGAGAGTCCCACAATTTCTCAAAAGGGTCCTAATGGGTCTCAAGGATGTCCCAAATGGTCCCAGAAGGGTCCAAGTGGGTCCTCCCAAATCCTCCTGGTCTTCCAAGTCCCCCGGGTTCCCGAAACCCCGGGTCCCCCGAGTCCCGTGTGTGCCACGAGTATCCCACATTCTCTGTATCACCTAGGCACAACCAACCTCGATATAAAATAACCAATGCCAAATTTATCACTACGAAAAAAGGGTAGAGATGAATAATAGAGCCCACGAAAGAAGAAATACAAAAATAAAGTGTTAATGATCTATAAAATGAATAATCATCCATCCGTCCCAAGATTTATCTCTGTTTTTGGGGTCAGAAAACACAGAATGATCTGAAACTAATGGTTAATGTATAACACACATTGTCTTTATTTTCAGAGTGGGTAATTACAAAGGAATCAATTTTGGATAATATACATTTGATGGGTTTTGATTTGATTTGGGCCTCATTTCCACCAGAGCCTCAACGTGAGTCATAATAGGCTCCCCCGTAGGGTGCGACCGTCGTTGATTTAGGTAAGTCCGCACGGCCTCACGCACGAAAATATTAGTTTTGTCAGGATGAAGTCAGTACATATTTTAATTGTGGCATATTCGCGTACTAGCGCGTACGAGAGAGTATAGAGTTAATGCGTATCTTCGTAAAATGTATTGTTGTTTCTGTGCGTAATAAGGTGGAGGGACCACCTCATTTGCACAGGTGTTAGATGTTTAGACAGCTTCGTATAGTCCGGTGTGTTTTCCGAAAGCGATAAGCTTTTTACGGCAGTTTGGGTCCGTGAGTAGGCTTTGTAGGTTGCACGGGGGATCTAGGAACGCTCGTCTGGCTGCCGCGAGTACGTTGCAATCCATCATTAAGTGTTTCACGCTGATAGCCACTTGGTGGCAACAGGGGCAAGGTGGTGCGTTTGGTCCTATGTCGACATCCATCAGGTGGTTGTGAGTTATCCACGTGTGTCCCGTGCACAAGCGGTTGATGAACACTTGATCTCTTCTGTTGGTGAACTTCGTTTCCCATTCCCCGACTGAGGGTTTGACTAAAAGCATTCTTTGTCCACTCTGCCGCCACATTTCATCCCATCGGGATGTTATACGGGAGTTGATGATGGGGAACCAGTCCCGGTAATTTAGTGCAAAAAAATGTTCTTGGTGAGTAGATGCTAGTTTAGCAAGCGAGTCCGCAAGTTCGTTTCCTCTTATTCCCGCGTGCCCGGGGATCCAGCAGAACTCCACTGCCTGACCCGTCTCGGTCGTCACAAAGAGATCGTGCTGCATCTTACGTAGAACAGGATGTTCATATTGCAGTGTTATAAGCTGGGTGAGGACACTCTGACTGTCTGAGAATACGACGTATTTGGGAAAGCGATGTGTTTTTGCGATAGAGACGGCTAGTTCGAGTGAACGGAGGCCTCTTGTGGGAGAAGAGAGTGGGAGACGAGAGTGATGATGATCCTCTTACAATCTGATTTGCACTTACAATCAGGTAGCAATTCGTTCAGCTTTGACAATGTCATGTTTCAGTAGGTGATTCCTGAAGTAAAATTTATCATCAGTTCTGGACTTGCAATGGTCGCAAGCAAATAATTTAACTCTTACAGTCTCTCATGTATTAAAAGGTGTTTTCTAAAATTGGAATTATCATCAGATCTGTACTTGCAATGATTGCAAGCAAATTGTTTAACTCTTACACTGTCATGTATTAAAAGGTGTTTTCTGAAATTGGATTTATCATCAGTTCTGTACTTGCAATGGTTGCAAGCCAATGGTTTAACTCTTACACTCTCGTGTATCAAAAGGTGTTTTCTGAAATTGGAATTATCATCAGTTCTGTACTTGCAATGGTTGCAAGCCAATGCTTTAACTCTCGCACTCTCATGTATTAGAAGGTGTGCTCTCAAATAGAATTTCTCATCAGTTCTGTATTCGCAATGGTTGCAGGCCAATGGTTTTTCTCTGACAAAGTGGTGTATGCGAAGATGTCTTGCGAGAGTGTACTTCTTACATGATTTGTATTGACAATGGTAACAAGCAAATAGTTTATCTCTGTTACTTTGTTTTGAACAAGTCTCATTATTTGTAGTAATCTTTGGTGCTATTTCAAAAGATGGATTTTCTTCTCCTTGGACTGGAGGGCAAATGATTGGCTTCTCAGCAAAGGACGAGCTGCTCCCACTTGAACCATCATCAGCTTCTGCCATGGTCTGAAAAAAAAGAGGGAACTAAGAATGATTTGGTTGTTCTAGGGCTCATTAAAAAAATCTGCAAGCCGTATGATGAGATAACCCAACACAGCAAAAAGAAAATTTGCTAACGACCTATAACGACCTATAACGACCTATAAGTAACATAAATTATAAGTGAGGATTTATGGGATATATTTGAACTCGATGAGATATGATGTTTAGACCTTGTTCAGAAGCTTCGTCCATGTTTAATACCGCAACAAATATTCACATTAGGATAAGCTTCACGCGGGTAAAACAATTGTTTGATTTGTTGTTAGACTAAGCATTAACAAACTTTCTTCTGCTCCTATACACTGGATAAGAAGCAAGTCATAAAACATACCTAGGATAATAGAGCAGCCGTCGAAAAATGACACTTTATAAGAATACATCTTTGATCACCTTGATCTCATGGGAAATATTAAAAAAATATATTTATAAAGATCACTTACCCCTTCAAAAAAATGTAATGGATTTTAAATGTATAAACAAGCATTATTTTATTACCATGCGATATGCCATAAACAGAAAGTCGATTTATTGCTGCTGATTGCTCTAGGGCTTTTGACATGACATCACTAATATGATCGAAGTAAAATGAAAAGTGTATTGTCGAAATTGGTACAAGGTTCACGACTGCTCGGACAAAGTTAGCTCCGACAGCAACGCAACACAATGTTTACAGCTACGCGGTCTATTTTACTTTTATTACAATTTATTTATGCAGGCAAGGTAAAGACTCAGACACAACGAAGCCCCACCTCCAACCACTCAGAACTCCAAGAATAACATGCACGCACGACAGAGCGCACAGACAGCATCGTCGGAATTGGTACAAGGTCTACGGCTTTACGGATTAGATTGACTACAACCGCAACGCGTCACAAGGTTTTATAGCTGCGCAGTCCAGGTCAACCCTAGAAACTGCACATGGTCCGTGCACGCGCGAGCGAGCATAGATGGAAGAAAAAATACCCATTCACAAAATCACAAACAGGAACTCCCGCACAAATACACCAGCGTTATAATATTGTGGGTCGTGAAAAAGAAATTAAGAGCAGGTTCGTCACGGGCAGAAAAACTGCTCAGATTATTGATTTCGCTCCGATTGTTCAAGGAGTAGGGTGGGGGGGCATTGGTCCCTTGGGTCGCAAATAGCCCGATGAATCCCGGAGGGCAGCCCAAGTCCCCCGGGTCTTCACGAGCTCCCCGAGTCCCCCGAGACCCCTCATCTCAGCTCATCTCGGCTTGTCTCGAATCATTTCGTATTGGGGTGGATGGATGATTATTCATTTTATGGATCATTACCACTTTAGTTTAGTATTTTATTATTTCTTCTTGCTTGGGCTCTATTATTTTTCTCTGCCCTTTTTCATAGTGATAAATTTTGCATTGGGTAATATTATTATATGTATCGAGGTTGGTTGAGACAAGGTGACCCAGGGAGGGGAGGTACTCGTGGGACCCGCGGGACTCGGGGACCCGGAGTTTCGAGAACCCGGGGAACTTAAAAGACCAGGTGGATTTGGGGGATCCACTTGGACCTTTTTGGGGCTCTTTGGGACACCCTTGAGACCCTTTAGGACCCTTAGAGGCCCCTCTGAATCCTGGAACCTCTGCTCCCCCTCCAAGCGCTGTGAAATCCACACACAGAAAAATGTATATATGTGAGATGTGTGAGTAGAAAAATTAACCATTACAGTCCGCGGATTGCTGGCGCAGAGGGCGAGGGTCGCGTCGAGGCTGGTCGAGATCAGTCGAAACATGTCGAGGCGAGTCGAGGTGGTTGCGACGAGCCGAGACTGGCCGAAATGATTAGAGACACGCCGAGACGAGCTGAGACGACGGGACCCGGGAAGCACGGGGACCCGGGGGACATGGGTAACCCTCCGGGATTCGTCGGGCTGTTTTGGGACCCGAGACACCTCTGCCACCCCACTCCCACCCTAAAATGCGTCAGTGAAAAATTTTGTTATTACAGTCCACACGATCACTAACGCAGAGGGGGCAAGCCGCGTCGAGGCTGGTCGAGGTGCGTCGAGATCAGTCGAAACATGTTGAGGCGAGTCGAGTAGGTCGCGACGAGCCGAAACTGGCCGAAGTGATTCGATACAGGGAAGTAATCATTCAAGAACCGCACAGAGGTCTCATTAAATGTAACACTCAGACGCAGGATTCTCTTGCAATTGAATTGCCTAATTTTTATATTTAGGCTCAGAGATTGTCGCCAAATGAATGTCAACCCCCACATGACCTTCCCACCCTGATTTCCCTAGTCTCATCAACAGAGGAAATTGAGAATGAAGCTATATTTTCTCCCAGATATGAAGGTAAATTAGACTGCCAAGGATGAAGCCACGTCTCCTGCAAAGCTACTAACACAATTTCCCGCTAAGCCAAAACAATTCAATGAGGCAATTTGAACTTCTGTTCTGCTACCGTTATTGACCTCCATTATATAGCTGCCGCACCGTGCACTGGATCCCTTACGCGCCTTCTACTCTTTACCTGTATCGCCCTAATCCGTTCTCTGACATCTGCTTCACTTTCTTCATCCGTTTGGTCGTAGTCTTTTGGTAGGCGGAAATGAATCTATTTAGAGTGACTTCAAGGAGTCACCACCTGACTCGAGGCGTCCTGCCAAGGCAGCTCGTTTACGAGCGGTTAAGCTGCTTCGTATAGCAAATACACGCACCGGCCAAATCGTTGTGTCTTCGAGCTTAAGCCGGGGACGTTTCGTTTCTTTTCCTGCTTACTTCTTTCAAACGATCGCACGATCGCGGGTTTTTAAGATTAGTCCGGAGAGACTTTTGAACGACCGTCTACCCTCACCTAAGCTGAGCGATAAAACATGGCGACAATCTATGATAAGCCACGACTATCCTTAGAAAAACAAAAATTGAAAAACAGAGTACGATGACGAAGTTTGTCTGAACTTGAAAAATAATGTGCATCTTTTACTGCTATGTGCACTAATAAAAGATACTGTGATTACTAACTTAGGTCTAGTCATACAAACTAAGCATATATAAGTTATTCGTTGAAAATTATGAGGTATAACATTCCAAATGTCTCGCTTACATCGATCAGCTGTTCCAGAAAAAAAGACTTGACTTACACGAATTTCAGATGCTTACACGTTCCTCGTGTAACCGGACCGCATGCACGAAGGACGTATGACGTTCGCTCAAACGACTCAAGACCTTCGATCATGTGACCATCATGTGAACAGGCTATTAAATAGGCACCACTCAATGTGTGCTCACCCGCAGCGTTACCAGGATCCTCTCCTTGCTCGATATTGGCTTAGCAGCGCCATACTTCAGCCAACCAGCACTTCGCATTACTGCAGAGGTGGAATAAATACTGGACGGATCTGTCAGGAGGTCATTGGGCTTATCATTCGTATTGTTGATTGGGCAGTCAAGCTTACAGCACCTTAATTTGGCAGTCGATCGAATTTTGTCACCTACGCCATCAGCGAAGACCTAGGCCTTGCCGATTTTTTTCTTGGATTGTCAGTGCGAAGAAGCCAAAAGCCTCGAAGAAGACCAGTCGTCAAAGGAATTAAATCGTGTGATGTTAAAAATCTGAAGGTCAACACAGGAGATGTATGAATGCACTATTTTATCCCTTCTGTTAAAATTTTAATTTTTCATGTCACCTTCTGCTCCTGGCAGGGGAACTGTGCCCCGGGGGGCATTGTTCCGCGATAATGCCTTTCTGTCGGGCAGAGGTATGTACTACCTACATTCAGCTTAACTTCACCGGCTTTGATTGAGGAAAAATCCTTATTTGGCATACAGCGATGGCAATTAACAGAATGCTCTTACATGATGTGGCCGTAAAGGTCTGTCGTTGGTTCGTACACGTGGTGAAGAATGCTGGCAGAGGTATAAATACGATTGCGCTAGCAAGCGATATTGTGCTGACTCAGAGATGGCCATTGGTATCGCTATTGTGGATGAGATCTATGCCATGTGTTGTTAACTGGTAACAAACCAACATCTCCAGTTCTCCGAGAGTAAATGACGGCATCCATCTCTATGAGCTTGTGGCACGCCCGTACCCCTCCTAATATGGGTGATTTAAAATTAATCTTTTAATGAATTATTGCACGTTCTAATCCTTTGGAAACTGGAGGACATACGATTGGATAGAATAGCATCTGCAGGAAAGATCTTCTCTACAAGGTTTATGATAAGGAATTTTAAACTAAATTTAATTTCTTGAAATTATTCAGCAAACATGTTCAAATTATACATTCCATTGCATGATAACTTTAGAAGTCAAACAAAATGACATTTTTTTTAAGTATTATAGAAGATAATTATGTGAATTATGATACATTCAGGCTGTATGAGAGTAGGGCAGTCCCAACTGTGCTCTACGGAGCTGAGACTAGGGGGTGAGAGCAGAAGAGAGAAGAAGGCTGAATGTCTTCGAGATGAAATGTTTGAGGAGCATGACTGGCGTTGTTATGGGATGTCCAAGTACTTGTGTTTGGTCATCTCGCATTTCCTTAACCCATGTTTCTATCTTTCACTCAAACAGTAGTAAACCAGAGTAATAGAGACCAGTATTTATACAGAGTAACGAGAATAAATTTTGTTTTTCTCATTGTCACCATCATCCTGCTGTCACCATCACCAAGCAGCCACCACCTGGGAAATTTGTGCATTAAGACCTGCAACCTGCAGTGTCGTCCGTCTTTTTCCACAGAGCTAGGAGTTAGGGAGAACCGTGAGATTGACAGGAACGTTTTAGATGTCCCTTCAATTATTATTCTTTAATCATCCATAGACAAGTTTCATACTTTATTCATGTCCTTCAGACACTGCATTAAGAATTTTAGTGAGATCAGTCAATAAAGTATTTTTTGTTTTTGATATTTGCATCTACTTAATTTATTGCCCATAGTATTTTGGTCCATTCCATGTTAGTCATGATGGATGAGTCACAGTAAAGTTCAGTACAAACTAATTATTTTACGGGCACATAATAGATGCCTTTTCATTTAGTTCAGAGGGCATAACCCACATATTTGATCTTCGGTTGTCATCTACTAATGATAACCTAGTTTACTTCTCTAACTCCAAAGTACTTATGGTCAGCAGTTAACTGCTTATTATATATGTATAGCTGACCATGTCTTCTTTTTGCAGAGAAACCTCCAAGACACACAACTTTATTACAACACTATTTGTCCTCGTTGTTTCCGTTTAGTTCAGCTGCGATAGGTTTCATTAGGATTTGATTTGATTTTGGCCTCATTTCCACCAGAGCCTCAACGTGAGTCATAAAAGGCTCCCTCGTAGGGCTCAATGATCAAGGATTCCTGTAGGCTCGCCTACCTCTGTGTGCAAGAAAAAAAAACGTTGTCAAAGTTTACCTATTTGAACATTTTGTTCGTGTCAGACGCACGCTGGTGCGCACATGAATAACATTTAGACGAAACGGACCTCCGCTTTCAATCATTTAGTACTTCATGAGTAATATGTATGCGCGCTAGTGCGTACAGGTAGCATCGTCGAGATTGGTACAAGGTTTATGGTAACATGGACAAAGTAGGCTCCGACAGCAACGCAACACAATGTTTACATCTACGCGGTCCAGTTCAGTTAATGTACATTTTATTTATTCAGGAAAATAAAGACTCAGACAAAACTAATCGAATCCCCGCCTCCAACCACTTAAAACTTAAAGAGTAATATGTACGCGAGCCAGTGCGCGCAGATAGTATCGTCAAAATTGGTACAAGGTCTAAGACTACACGAACAAAATTAGCTCCGACAGCAACGCAACACAGAACATTTTATTTATTTGAGCAATATAGACAAAATGAAACTCCACGCCTCCAATCATTTAGAACTTCAAGAGTAATATGTACGCACGCTAGTGCATACAGGCAGCATCGTCGAGTCTGGTACAAGGTTTGCGGCTACACGGACAAAGTCAGCTCCGACAGCAGGGCAATTCAATGTTTACAACTACACGACCTATTTCGGCTACATTGCAATTTATTCAGGAAGATAAGACCCAGACGAAACGAATACCCACCTTCAGCCCCTCAAAACCTCAAAGAGTAATATCTACGCACGGCAGCGCGCACAGGTAGTATTTTCGAAATTGGTACAAGGTCCACAGCCTCACGAATCAGATCAACTCCAACCGCAACGCATCACAAGGTTTATAGTTACGCGGCAAAGGTCAACCACAGACATTAGATGTGGTCCGCACACGCGCGAGCGAGCACAAACTGAAAAAAACGCTTATTCACCAAATCACGAACAGGAGCTCTCGCACAAGTGTACTAGCATCATTTTATACGACAGAATTGTGGAACGTGAAGAGGAAAGTAAGGGCAGGTTCATCATGGGCTAAAAACTGCTCAGATTATCATCGCACTTTATGTTTAAGGGGATAGGGTGGAGGGGGGCAGAGGTCACTTGAGTTTCAAAAGAGCCCGACGGCACCCGGAGGATAACCCAAGTCCCTCGGGCCCCCAAGTCCCCTCGTCTCAGCTCACCTCGGCTTGTCTCAAATAATTTTGACCAGTTTCGACTCGTCGCGACCAACTCGACTCTTCTCAACATGTTTAGAATGATCGCGACGCACATCAAGAAGCCTCGACTCGGCTCTCCCCATCTGCGCCAGCAATCATGTGGACTGCAATAACTAATTATTCTTCTCAAGCATTTTAGGGTGGGAACGGAGTTGGGGTAAAGGGCGGAGGTCCCCTGGGTCCCAAAAGAGCCCGATGAGCCCCGGAAGGTTACCCAAGTCCCTCGGGTCCCCCGAGCTACCCGGGTCCATGGAGTCCTCTCGTTTCAGCTCATCTCGGCTTGTCTCAAATCATTTCGGCCAGTTTCGACTCGTCGCAACCAACTTGACTCGTCTCAACATGTTTCGACTGATTTCGACGCACCTCGACCAGCCTCTGCGCGGCTCTTCCCCAATGCGTCAGCAATGTTGTGGACTGTAATAACTAATTTCTCTACTCAAGCACTCCACAAATATACATTCCACTGTGTATGGGTTTTACAGCGTAGGGAGGGGAGCAGAAGTTCCAGGATTTAGAGGGGCCTCAAGAGGGTCCCAGAGTTTCTCAAGAGGGTCCCACAGGGTCTCAAGGTTGTCTCAAAGGGCCCCAGAAGAGTTCAAGTGGATCCCCTCAAATCCTCCTGGTCTTCCGAGTCCCCCGGGTTCCCGAAACCCTGTGTCCTTCGAGTCCCGCGGGTTCCACGAGATCCCCCTCATTCGCTGAGTCACCTAGTCTCAACCCACCTTGATAAATTTTAAACAATGTAAAATTTATCATCATAAAAAAGGCAGAAATAAATAATAGAGCCCATGAAAGAAATAATAAAATATTAAAAGAAAGTGTCAATTATCTATAAAATGAATAATCATCCAGCCACCCCAATGTTGATTAGGAGCATTGACTTCTATAGAGGCAACCGTTAATAGCCTTGTGCCGTTGATCACTGCGGATCTCAGTTTTACTATCCCATTTGCCAACAAACTCTTGACCAGCATTTAGTCATTGCCTTGAGGCCCTCTAATTTATGTAAATAAATAATTGATTAGAATTGTACTCATTATAATCTAATTTAGAACAGCCGCCTAATGGAATCTTTAAAGCCAGTAAGGCATTAGAGCCTTTGATTTGTTAGTCGACTCTGCATCCTCTACATATATAGCTTGCAGCAAGATTGGGTGCCTGTAACCTACTGTCGTGTCCTGCTGTATCCACCAGCATTGATGACCGACATGTTTTTAGGTATCTTTACTCAGAACAAAACCTCAAAACCTGAAGGCTGTTTTTAGCTGAGATTCTTTTCTTTTAGGATAGCACTTAGCTAGTTTTGATCTTCTAGCACCTGCCTATTCACAGTCGTAGTCAAGCTCATCATTAGTCTCCCTGAATTGCTTATTAATCAGAAAGAGTTTGCCATCACTCTTGGTCATATATTGACAAGGTAAGTTGTTGCCTGTGTAACAGACCTGTCGTTACATGGACAGTGTCTGGAATATATAGTTAGGCCTGCATATGTGCAGAAGTGCATTACAGTTCTGTAAGTGCAATGGTTACAAACATAGGGTTAAACTCTGACATTTTGATATATTCGAAGGTGTGCTGTGAGGTTTCTCTTCACATGTGATTTGTACTCGCAATGGTTGCAAGTGAATTGTTTATCACTGACACTCGTGTATAAAAAGGTGGGTTTCTGATCAGTTTTGTAACTGCAATTGTTGCAAACATAGGGTTTAACACTATTATTCTGATGTATTCGAAGATGTGACGTGAGATTTCTTTTTACATGTTCTTATACACCCTGTGCTAAACAACTACTGTCTAGTAAGAACCCTGCAATCCTGTGGATAAGTGCTGGAACTCTGAAAAAGACAGGAGGAAACATCTAAGACTAAAGACAAGCATCGACTTCTGCTCAGCCTGACTTCAATTGCCTACTGCCACCCTGTTGTAAGTTTTGTCAACTACTTCATTGACATGCCTAATACAGACTTCAAACCGTATGATTTCATCTTTGCTAAAGTGAAGAGATACCCCCATTTGCCAGGAAGGATGGAGCCATTTGAACCTGAGGCCAATAGAAGACCCCCCCAAGAAGTACCCTATTATTTTTTATGGCACCAGAGGAACAGGCAACCTCATGGCAGAAGACTTGTTCCCCTACCATGAGAACAAGGAACGTTTTGGCAAGCCTCGGAAGCGAGAAATTTTTAACGTAGGTCTCTGGGAGCTTGAGAATAATCCAGAATGGGACCCAAACATTAAGAGCGACGGGATCCCGCAAGAGGAGGAAGGGATCCAGCTTGAGGAGGACGGGATCCAGCAAGAGGAGAACGGGATCCAGCAAGAGGAGAACGGGATCCAGCAAGAGGAGGAATCAACGCCAAACTCACCTAGCGTTGCCCTCAATGACAGGCGCAGCAGTTTTGCGGAATATGAGGCTGGTGATGGCGCGGATAATTCAAAGGAATTTTGTGCTTTTAGTGGATTTCGCTGGACTGTGAAGTCTATTGAATGTCATGATTGTGGTGGGTCTTTTCACCCAGTCTCAGAGTGTGCGGGTTTGAAGACAGGTGTGATAGACGGACTTCTGGAGGATGGAGGACTTGCAATTACTAATCATTGCATTCAGTGCAGGTGTAGTAAACACGAAGGTAGAACTTCTGTTGGCTGTATCGACTCCCTAGTGAGTAAATCTGCCTTTAATCAACTGGTTGTGGCGGTTGGTGCTTTGTGTTCCCAGGTTCGAGTGCTGATGAGCAGTACACAGGCTGCCCAGAACCATGATTGTACACCTCATGCTCCTGAGCAGGCTGTACCTGAGCTTTTTCCCAGGTGCGGGAGGTCCAGGAGCAGATGAAATGGAAACTGAAAGTAATATTAAGAGGCATGGGTGAGACGGTGGGTGATGTGAAGACTGGTTTTCAGGGCATGGTGAGACGTCTGATTGGGTCTGAATGTGACCTGCATGAGGTCCATAAATTGAACGGACAGATTGGGATGTTCAGAGAAAAGATCCATGATAGAAATTGTTAGGTATGGACGGGTGTGAAAGCGTATTTATCCAGAGGGATCTTACATACAAATAACGCCAGAAGTTGTTCAGGAAGAAGAACCTACTGTGGGCGGGTTAGAAGCGTGGGGCTAGCTCAGCTGTAGTCTGTGGTGCTGGTGGGGCACGGCGGCGAGGGGAAAGGGGGCCCGCGGCTCCTGGTGCACGTCAAAGCAGTTATACCAGGGTAGTGACCCGCACTGTTTTCGGTCGCGGTGCTGTTGCGACTGATCGTGGTGCTGCTGCTGTGGCTGGTTGTAGTGCTGCTGCACCTGGTCGTGGTGCTACTGCAGCTGGTCGTAGTGCTGCTGCTGCAGTTGGTCGTGGTGCTGCTGCTGCAGCTGGTCGTGGTGCTGCTGCTGCAGCTGGTCGTGGTGCTGCTGCTGCAGCTGGTCGTGGTGCTGCTGCTGCAGCTGGTCGTGGTGATGCTGCTGCGGCTGGTCGTGGTGCTGCTGCTGCAGCTGGTCATGGTGCTGCCGCTGCTGCTGATGGTCGTGGTG
>SDVV010019302.1:0-13562 GCA_016164225.1 Gammarus roeselii | reverse complement strand
TTATGAGCGATCCGAGCAGGTCAGGGGCAATCCGATCAGTGGTATGAGCGATCCAAGTAAATATGAGCATTGATAAAGGTGATCCGAGCAAGTTAGGGACGATCTGAGTACTGTTATGAGCGATCAGAGCAGGTCAGGGGCGAACCGAGCTGTTTATGGCCAACCCGAGTAAATATGAGCACTGATAAAGGCAATCCGAGCAAGTTAGGGTCAATTCGAGCAGTGGTAGGGATGATCCGAGCAAGTTGGGGACGATTCGAGTACTTTTATGAGCGATTCGAACAGGTCACAGGCAATCCTAGCGGTATTAGGGCCAATCCAAGCGAATTAGGGACAAACCGAGTACTGTTATGAGCGATCCGAGCAGGTCAGGGGCGATCCGAGCAGGGGTATGGCCGATCCGAGTAAATATGAGCACTAATAAAGGCGATCCGAGCAAGTTAGGGTCAATCCGAGCAGTGGTAGGACCGATCCGAGAAAGTTAGGGACGATCCGAGTACTGTTACGAGCGATCCGAGCAGGTCAGGGGTGATCCGAGCAGTGGTATGGCCGATCCGAGTAAATATGAGCACTGATAGAGGCAATCCGAGCAAGTTAGGGTCGACCCGAGCAGTGGTAGGACCGATCCGAGCAAGTTAGGGACGATCCGAGTACTGTTATGAGCGATCCGAGCAGGTCAGGGGCGATCCGAGCAGTAGTATGACCAATCCGAGTAAATATGAGCACTGATAAAGGCGGTCCGAGCAGGTTAGAATCAATCCGAGCAGTGATAGGACTGACCCGAGCAAGTTAGGGACGATCCGAGTACTGTTATGAGCGATCCGAGCAGGTCAGGGGCGTTCCGTGCAGTGGTAGGGCCGATCCGAAAAAGTTAAGGACGATCCGAGTACTGTTATGAACGATCCGAGCAGTTCAGGGGTGATCCGAGCAGTGGTATGGCCGATCCGAGTACATATGAGCACTGATAAAGGCGATCCGAGCAAGTTAGAGTCGATCCAAGCAGTGCTAGGGCCGATCCGTGCAAGTTAGGGACGATCCGAGTACTGTTATGAGCAATCCGAGTAGGTCAGGGGCGATCCGCGCAGTGGTATGGCCGATCCGAGCAAGTTAGGGACGATCTGAGTACTGTTATGAGCGATCCGAGCAGGTCAGAGGCAAACCGAGCTGTATATGGCCAACCCGAGTAAATATGAGCACTGATATAGGCGATCCGAGCAAGTTAGGGTCGACCCGAGCAGTGGTAGGACCGATCGAGCAAGTTAGGGACGATCCGAGTACTGTTATGATCGATCCGAGCAGGTCAGAGGCGATCCGAGCAAATAAGGGTTGATTCGAGCAGTGGTAGTGCCAATTTGAGCAAGTTGGGGATGATCCGAGTACTGTTATAAGCGATCCGAGCAGGTCAGAAGCGATCCAAGCAGTGGTATGAACAATCCGAATACATATGTGAGCACTGATTAAGACGATCCGAGCAAGTTAGGATCAATCCGAGCAGTGGTAGGACCAATCCGAGCAAGTTAGGGACGATCCGAGTACTGTTATTAGTGATCTGAGCAGGTTAGGGTCGATCCGAGCAGTGGTATGGCCGATCCGGGTAAATTTGAGCACTGATACAGGAGACCCGAGTAAGTTAGGGTCGTTCCGAGCAGTGACAGGACCGACCCGAGTAAGTTAGGGACGATCCGAGTACTGTTATGAGCGATCTGAGCAGGTTAGGGTCGATCCGAGCAGTGGTAGGTGCGGTATGAGCGATTCGAGAGTCCGATAGGATCCGGATCCGAGTTATAGTCAATACCCGCGGTAGAGCTTGATAGATGTAAAAATAACCAGACATCAGGTCATTCAGCCAAAAATTATTCATTGTCCCGTTCTGTAGAAAAGTTCAGATAGTCTTGCGTTTCCGTTTTAATTTTCGTACAAAATTCCTATAACCAATTGGTCAGGTGACATGTCTAAGCATACGGTGTGCGGTTATAAATTTCACTAATTCATGTAAAGTCAATTTCGTGTGTTGTCGATGAGTTGTCGTATAGCATTCGGGTCTGCGTAGAAATACGGCATTCAATTTTAGGAAATGATAGTCCAATTGTCAAGATAGTATTTTCAAATGAGAACACTATTGTCCATAATTTCAATGCCATGTCTATCGTGTGACAAGTCAGACGCAAAAACAAGTGATGTGCAAGTTGGACCGATGCGATATGTGAGTGTAAAACAAGCGAACGCGTGAATAGGGAATGATTGAACAAACCGTCACCAAACACACTCAAACCAACGACAGAACAAATCATGCAATGGCTCGGTAAGTAAAGGGAGACGAAGGCAAGTCTTTTCTAAGCGGCAATCACTGACTCAGGTCAGAAGCAGAAAATAGAAAGGTGAACCGTCTTAGTTTTTTCATATTAAAAAAAACGAGCAAACAATCCTTTTCTGGAGAAGCAAAGATTGACATACGAACAGGCAAAGCCAACCCAGGTTTAACTGGCTCCACACGTGACTCCTCATACAATATATTAACATCGGCAATTCATAATGTTAGCTTTGTCGTGGTAACTGTACGGACAAATGCTTTGAAAAATAGGCGAACGGTAGCCCACTTTATCCTCCGGGGGACATCGCGAGGGAAAATGAGATAGTAGACCGAGCATCATGAATTCCAAAACCGTTAACCCCAATTTACTGACCTAGCCAAATAAAATACCCACAAGTCATGCGTTCAACACGCGCTTACCAAAAAATTAACAAAATATAACACATCAAGGCCACCATTTGAATGATTGTCTTTTGATCAAAGGTGAAATGCAGTGCGTCTGATGTAAATATTAGAGTGATGCGTATCCAAGTTGAGTTTATTGAATACATTAATAGAAGAGGTGAAAATATGTAATTATTAAGATGTGTGAGGTACAACCTGTCACCTGCGTGTGACAATTACTATGTCCATAATAATGTGTAAGACAATTATTCTATAAGTTATGTCTCCCGAATTGTGTTATTCGATCATAAGCTTTGTTCCCTTTTTGCATATGTTAGTTCAACGCTATCATGAACCAACACACGCTGAAATTAGCAAAATAATACAATGAAACTAGTAGACGTCTCTATCCCATCTTGGATCGAGTTTTTTTTCTACAATTGATCGAACCGTACGATACATGTCATAAATCCTGTACGTCGCAAGTAGTCGCACGCTCTGAGAATCGTTTTTTCTCGACAGTAACATGACATACTGATAACAGAACCAATCATTTACTACAATTTATTACGTACAATCATGCCTAAAAACTCCACGCAGCCTGCCTCCCCACATCGAACTATCCACGGGTTGAGCAAGTGACTTGTCGAGGGAGCACTACGTCAATTTGCTAGTGCAGAGCCATAAAAGTAGGAACACTTTCCTTCATAAAGGAAGAGGGCTGTAATGATCAGCCTCCGCTAGCACATATATGTGACACGTCTAACTAAACATTACAATAAAGATCGAGTTTGTGTCTGCCCAAAAAACCGTGTAGGCCTTAGGCATGTTAACCCTAGCTTAAGTTACACGAAGAAATCCCTTGCCTTGCATATTTTTTGATTCCCCTCCAAAGTATGTTTAGAAAAGCAGGTGGTCCCCAAATGGGATTACATGACCAAGAGACGTGGACGAGTGTAGTGCCATTTGGGCATCCTGTAAAACTCGATGAGTCAGCATTGTGTGGCCTGGATCCAATAATGCAGAAGGGTAAGTGTTAAGCTCAGGTTAACCCGAATTAACAGACAGATGGGAGGAGCCATCAAAATTTGTTAACGGCCTATATTGTATGTTTGCCAATAAGGTCAAGGTATTAGGACACAACGCCTCTTGGGAGGGGCCAAATTTAGAGTGGTTCCCTTATTGAAGGATCATTTCATATACATAAACAAGGCCCTCCCACATTATTTTAGGAGTGCAGGGGTAAATTGTAGGGACCACACATTTCATAGCAGAGCTGCTCGAGTGGAGGTGAGCCTGATTAGAACAGCGATCGAACACTCGGTGTGATAATTTTGCTAGATAAAATGTTGAAGAGGTGCCTTATTGAGGCGAGTTATCTTGGCAGACTGACAATTTCGACACATTTGAGCGTGTTTGCGAATGATTTTGATCATATTTGGCCAAACGCCTTAGCTTTAATCATTTGGACAGTTCGCCTGAACCGGGATGGGCGAGGTCCTTATCTACCGCTCGCGCATTGATTTCGGAATGAACAGTCGTGGCTGGGGCAGTGAAAATTCGTAGGCGATGCCATTTCTACATTCTAGTTTGTATGGGTATGCTTCGCTCTTTTGAAAAACCTCGAATTGCTTCCTAGACCATGGATTTTAATTCCTCATCGTAGATAGCGCGTTGGCAAGTTTTTCGAGTGTTATTGATGGGTCCGCGGCCACATTTATTGCATTGGTTCTTCTGAACGCATCGGCTACTACGTTGTGTCTACCGCAGATGTATCCCACGTCCGAAGTGAACTCAATAATGTAGGACAGATGCTTCGCCTCAAGGGGGGGGGGGGGGGGGGTGCCTGTGCAAATTTGAAGCTTGAATCGCCTTTGTTATGGACTGATGATTGGTGTAAAGACAAAACTGTGTCCCTTGAAGCGCATGTTTGAAGTGCTGTATTGCAAGTTACGCTGCAAGTAGCTCTCTGGAGAGCGTCGAGTATTTAATCTAGGCGGCTGTAAAACGCTGGCTAAAGAATGCGAGAGGTTCTACCTTTCCATCTACCGCTTGTTGCAAGACCGCTCCTGCCGCTGTCGCTAACGCATCTACTACAACTGATAACTGCGCTGATGCTATTGGAATTTTTAAAGTGGTATAGTTGGCAAGTTGATTTTTTACGAGCATGAACGCTTTCTCTGCCTCAGGTGTTCAAGCTACTACAGTTGATGTGCCTTTACGCTGGTGCTTTAGTAGGTCATTGATGGGTGCTAAAGTTTCGACGACGTGAGGCAAGAACCAGTGATAGTACTTCATCATGCCCAAAAACCTACGCAAATCGTGCATATCCGCGGGTTTTGGTTAGTCTTTGATGGCTGCGACCTTGCTCGGAAGCGGTTTGATGCCATCTCTACCAATTTGATGACCCAGAAATTCGAGATTTTCTTGGACGAATTTGCACTTTGCCATGCTGATGACCAGGCCGTACGTTTGAAGCTGTTTGACCACGGCTTCAATGTGACTGTAATAGCCGTCTTTGGTTTCGTTTGTTATTAACACGTCATCTACATAGGCGTATGCATTGTCGATGCCTCTGAGCACTTCGTGCATGAAACTCTGGAACGTTTGGGGTGCGCCCTTGAACCCAAACGGCAATCGAGTATACTCAAATAACCCAAAAGGTGTTGTGAGAGCGGTTTTTGGTATGTCCGCGTCGTTGACAGGTATGGCATAGTATGCCGAATGTAGATCTAATTTAGCGAAATATTTCGGCCATTGTTTTAGCATTTCCGGTTCGATTATTACAGAGGTTTTTTTTAGTAGCGCCCTGCACCAGTCCGGTATTTGGTCGCCGGCGCCGACATTCGCATCGCAGCATCAAGCTGGTCCCGCGTGGCATTCGCATCGAGGAGTACCATGCTTTTTAAATTGATGGTGAGGCCATAGTGGGTTAGGAAAACTATGTCTAGAATTGGTATGGTTACATCAGCTATGACAAAGTCCTATTAAAAATCTCTACGGAGTCCTAACTCAATGATTAGAGTTTTGCAGCCGTAAGTGGCAATGTTGGTGGTGGTGGTGGGAATTTTTCGTCGGTTTCCACAAAGTTCAATTACTGCACACACTTGGATCTTAAATTGCAAAACATAATTTGGTATAAACTGAAATGAATTGTACTGAGCCCGAACGGTATTGAGTATCTCGGAATTCACATTTATGCAATTATGGACGATGTTCAATTTTTATCGCCGTCACACTGAATTAAAATTTGAACACTCCGATTCGTATTTATTTTTAGAGTCTGAACAGTCATAATATGTATAATATGAACGCTTATGCAAAGATTACCGTCGTTAACTGGAAAACCATACAGTGATCAATTCTGAAGGAGCGCATTTATTTCTAGTTAAGTTATTCACAGGCACAATAATTATTGATGCGTCGCTCGGCGCTGTACTTGACTGGTCAGTCAATTTCAACACTAGGGGCTCGGTCGCCGCTGCTCGTGCTTGACTGATCTGAACAGTTACGAATTATGTGCCGCGAGTCGTTTCCTCTAACGCAGTGGTATTGGCAAATATTCTGTCTCTCCCGCTGGACAGTTAGGTTTGACACGCGGTGTCTCTGCCTGTGTTGTCCTTAAGCTGGGTGCTGCGTGCCGTGCCTGTCCTCCCGCTCGTGCTTGCTGTTGTGAGCAGTGGTCTGCGGGCAGGAAGCATTGTTACCTGCTTTCGGCTGTTTGGCTCGCTGCTTGGGCAATGTCTGCCGCGTGAATGACCGCACCGCACGCTACTCTATGCGCTGGATGCCTGCACTGTGTTTACGCGTTGCCAACTGCTGGTGCTGCGCTGCCGCGCTGTCGTCCAGTTCCACGCTTTAAACTCGACTGAATTTGAGCAGTGTGGCCTACGTCAACTTTATTTGAAAGTTGTGCAATGGCCTTTTGCAGCGTTATTGTGATATTTTGCGCTGTGCAGCTGCCGCGGCATTTGTGCATATAATAATATTAAAATTAAACTGAGACATGTAATTTAAAGACTCATAAGTTGTGGATGAAGGAAAAATGAAACGATATAAAATATTCTAGGTTTCATGTCGGAAATGAACACACAAATATAACTGACTATCAGCCTAGTAGTTTAACGAAGCTTTGCATGTTCTCCTTGAAATGAAATGCAAGTAATCCCGGTGTACTCACAGCACCCACCTTGTACCCCTGTTCCGGTTTTCTGTGTATCACCTGGCTCCAATTTTGAGGAATCTAGTATGTTGCATGCTCTTTGACAGTTGCTTCCTGTTGCCATGCGCTTGTATAAGTGTTCAACTATGACTGAAAATGGGGAGTGTTTTGTAGAGATAGGCACAATGCTTTCAGCAGATAGCATTGTTGACAATACATTGCGGAAGCCGGGCCTCTTCTCTCTTTCATCTTCCACCTAAATTTTAGAGTACTGCAATTGAATTGAATATCAAGTGATACTATCCTCGCCTTACAGACCTCCATGTTGCCATGGACAGCATCCATCCTGCCGTAATTTGCCTACATGAGACATGGATCTCCAATGATAAAGCAATAAAGCTGGCCAATTACCAGTTACCACCAGCTCGTAAGGACAGGCATGAGGGCTCTTGAGGTGGTGTTTGTGTCATCGTCTGCTTAGGTATCCCATGCCTTGATGTTTCTATCGTGTCTGAACTGGAGGTGTGTGCTGTTCAAATCCACCTTTATTAATGTATCATCACTGTCCGTTCTCTCCACATACCCCCAGCCTTTGACTCAGGGAATCTCACTAGAGATATGGACTTACTACTGCCTCAACTTCCTTGTCCCTTCATTATCTGTGCCGATGTTAATGCGCATCATTTCTCATGGGGTTCACCGTTTGCATACAGCAGAGGCAAGCTGCTTGATGCCTGTATACCCGACACAAACCTCTTTCTCCTCAATTCTGGAGAACCCATGTATGCCCATGCAAACGGTACTTTACCAACACCGATGTGACAGTTACAACCCCTGATCTACCTACTAACTTTGCCTGGCACCCACATTCTGACACTTTTTCGAGTGACCACTTCCCTCTTGTTCTGGATTCAAATATTCCTGCCCCATCTACTGATCTCCTCAGTCGTTGGCTGTTGAACTCTGCTGACTGGAGTGGTTATGCGACGGACCTGACCCTTCCCACTTTCAAATCTTTCCTGTCACCGACACAGCCATGCAGGCTGGTTGAAGCTAGCATCTTGAGTAGTGTCAAACATAATATCAGGATATCTGGGAGAACCAAGACTGGTAAGTACTGTAAACCCTGGTGGACCCTGGCCTGCCAAGTCGCAGTGAATGCCAAAACCCGTGCCCGCAATCGTTATGATCGCCACCTAGGCAACATGGGGCTCTGGATTTCACACAAAAAAGCAAGTGCCATGTCACTCCAAACTCAAAGAGAAGCCAAGGCAGAAAGCTGAAAATCTTAATTTCTAGCATCAGCTCTCGCGCCCGCTTGAGCGACGTTTGGACTCGGATGAGAATACTGCGACACTCGCGGCCTCACAGAACCATCCTTCTCAAGGTAAATGATACTGTTGTGGCTCAGACCAAGGATGTGGCATATATCTTGGCATGCCAATTCAGCAGGAGGAGCGATAGCCACTCTCCTGATGTCACATTCAGTACCCTGAAGACAGAATCTGAACAGACCCCAATTTCTTTGTTCGCTCCCGCCTTTCATCTTCACTGGTATAACAAGGAACTCACACTCCCAGAACTGCGCAGCGCCCTTGCATAATCAACCTCAAAGTCTCCTGGCCCTGACTGCATCCAATTTGTTTTCCTACAGCACATCCCAGAAACCAAACTTCCTCAGCTCCTGTCATTTTTCAATTACATCTGGCAGATGGGCTTCCCACTACAGCGGTGTGAGACCACTGTTGTTCCTATCCTCTAGCCAGGCAAAGTGGCCACTGACCCTGAATTTCAGTGCCCTATTGCCCTTACTAAATACCTATGCAAGACCATGGAGAAGATGGTCACATGGCGCCTTCGGAGATTCCTAGGCTGGAAGACAGTCTTGAGCCATACCAGAGTGGTTTTCGTTCTGGCCCCTCAACTTTGGATCCCTCGATGTGACTGGAAGCCGCTGCCCGCACAAGTTTTCATCGAGGCCACTTCTGTCCGACAGTTTTCCTTGATATATCCCTAGCATTTAATACTGTCTGGCATCACAGCTGCACTCACTCACTTGGTCTTGCTGGCAACTTGCATCGCTTTATCCAGCAGTTCCTATCCCAACGTAGGATCTCCGTGCGGGTTGACGGCCAGCTGTCTGATTGTCATCCAATATTTGCGGGTGTGCCTCAGGGATCTTTAATCAGTCCGATGCGGTTCAGCATTATGATTGACGACCTATTCCGCGGGTGCCCTGACATTCTTTATTATTCCTGGTGACCTGCCACAGCTACTGTTTACTGTTCAGGAGGCACTTTGTGCCGTAGAACGGTGGTCTCACACATGGGGGCTTCAGCTCTCGCCCAGCAAGACAAAGGTCATGATATTCACTCAGCGACGCAAATTTCCCTGTAAACATCCACAAATCTCCCAATGAATATGTGTCCACTTTCAAGTTTTTTGCCCTCACATTTGACCGGAAACTAACCTGGGATCGGCTCATCGGCCGACTCAAGGAGACATGTCAATCCGACCAGCGACTTCTATCAATCATCTCTGCAAGGGTACATGGGGTAGACTACTCAACACTACGACGCCTGTATACTACTCTCATCCTCCCTAAACTTGACTATGGCTCTTTCCTGTTTGCCACTATTACCGTCCGCGCTACGGGTGGGACAATATAGTCCTCTTTTCTCTTACACGGCTCCAACTTGGTGGAAGCGCAAATCTGACTATTGACCCACATCAGGTATGAATTAAAGAACAGGTCTCCAAGTAAACTATATTGAATTATTCTCCAGTACGGATGGTTGTGGATGTTCAGAGGATTAGGAATGACACAGGTAAGGAACAATGGATTATAGGAGCAAAAGGCGGTCGGAGGAAAGGAGCATGAGAAGGTGACCATACTGAAAAAGAAATATGAATGAACTAATTAGAAATGAATCACTTCAACCTTACGGAATAGGACTCTGATATCCGTAGAGGAAGAATTAACTTACGGATCTTAGAGGATATGAATAGTTTAAACTATCACGCAAAAAGCATACTGAAGCAAGAACAATAAAGCAAGGGAACTAAATAGGAATCAAACGAACAATTAGGGAAGGGAACTGCAATTTAGCAAATGGGTATTTAACGTTAACCAAGGAAAAATAACAATTAAAGTCAGGTCAAAAATAAATTAGCAAGGGAATTAATTCACAATGCAATTCAACAAAAGACTGACATCATGATAAGTGCAAATGCAGTTATCCAAAATTGATAGTAAACTAAATCAGGGAGGCTAACTGGTGTACATAACCTCCAAAAACGCTAGGACTCAATGTTTTGGCAGAAGTGGGAAACACGTGCACGTAAATCCAACAATTAGAAGCAAAAATGAAACCAAATCGCAATCCAGAAAAATGGAACAGCTTAGGAAGCCTACGCAGAAATGATTAACTTTAACCACTCACACATCAGCCACACCCAACTGTATACTTACAAATCCACTGAGGAACAAAAATGAACCAACTCACCCAGCACAGTAGCAGCCAAGGCAATTAAGTTTACACAGGTAGTAAGCACTCTGGGTAAAGCAGATCAATCAAGCAGGATATTATATATAATTAAATGGTATGACCAGCAACAAAACAAAAGAAAACTTATCATCCAAGATATAAGAATACACCCATGAATGAACAAATTCAGACAAATGCATAGGTAATGAAGCATGTCACAAGGGAGAGAACAATAGCTTTTCTTAACAGTAGTTAGCCCCCCGGCCACACCACAGCAGCTACATGCCGTACTTCTCACCTTGAGGTTGAGGCAAACGTTCCTCCTCTGGTCATCCGCCGAAAAACGCTGCTGGCTGAATATGTATCCCGTGTCTCCACAGTAACATTGCATCCATATGCTACTCTCCTTCGCACTTACCATCCGCATATCCTCTTTGCTGCTTCTAAACTTTCTCTGCCGGTGACAGGCTGTGCCTTCTGCGAATTTCAGCAAGTGGGAATTAGCTATGAGAGCATTACTTTTTTTATAAATGAAAAAAGTTCACTCATACACAAATGGTATGTTATTCTTTTTGACAATCAAATTATACATAGCAAATCTAAAATCGGTGAAATGCTTCATCGCCAGCACGTTTAAAACATGTTTTCTCAGACACTCCAGCACATGCCTCTCTCTGTACAAATCCTAAAGCTGACCTTGATGCCTCTCAGTGGCAGGCTCTGTTCCGGAACCTGGTAAACCACCAATACGCAAACTGGACATCTATTTAATACGATAGTACTGTCCGCCGGAAAGAGGTTGCCTGCACTGTGTGGAGTGCTGCCGTGAAACTGCTTTCTCGTCTGCCATCACATAGCTCTATCTTCACTGCTGAACTCAGTGCAGTTTACCACGCAATGCTATTTGTTGCTGGGAAACCTGAGAGACACGTTATCATCACAGACTCTCTTAGCACGGTGTGAGCTCTAAAATCATACCAGGCGTCTTCAAACTATCTGGCTGACCGCATTCGCTTGCAAATGGCAACTTTTTCACTTGATTCCCTTGCACTTGAATGGATGCCTACAAAGTTCCTACTCTTCTCTGATGATTTGGCCCGGGCCCTAGACCGGCAATACAACACCGCCTGGCAGCAGCAGTGGGCTGCACATAGCTCACCTTACTCGTCAATCAAGCCTTTGCTAGACTGCTATGTGCAGGAAAATCTAAACCGACGTTCCCAGGTTGCCCTCACCTGACTTCACCTTCAGACCTGCCGACTGAGTCACGGACACTAATTCACAAAGACCCAGCATGCCCAATTTATATCCTGTGCCACAGACTTGACCATACATCACGCCATGATAGAGTGCCCAGAGTTCTCAGCCCATCGAGGAACCCTGCGCAGCTTCTGTGCTGCCTTGAACCTGCCCTTCGCGCTGCCCACCCTACTCATCACCGAGTTCCAAGCAGGAGATCTGCTGGTGCTCCTGAGCATGTTCAACCTACTTCGCCGACTTTGAGCCCAAGATAGCTACCCTGCATGATTAACAGGCGCCAAATCCCCGAAGAGACTCGGCGCCAGGAACATACCAAGTAACATACCATGTAAGTGTTTATGTCGTCTGCTTATCTGACATACACTGTCTTCTAGCCCTTAACCACCGCTCCAACCACCGTGTGTTTCATTTTATCCTGGCTCCTGCGCTCACGTTTCGTATAAGCATTATCCACCGTCATGTCAAGCACCAGTCTAACAGTTTATGGGCCCAGCTCTTCAAGAAATTTATTATTCGACAGTGATACAGAACGCTTCGAAGTATGGGAGGTCAATTTCCTTGGACACGTGCGACTTCGTAAGTTGTTGGATGTTGTGACAGCTGAGGAGTCAGATGCAAGCAAGAACGCTGAAGTTTTCGCCAAGTTGGTTCAGTGGCTGGATGACAGGAGCATTTCCCTCATTATCCGTGATGCCAAGGTTAACGGGAAGAAGTCTCTGGGGATTCTCAGGGAGCATTATCTGGGTATGAGCAAACCTCTAATTATTTCCTTGTACAATTAGCTGACATCCTTGAAGATAGGGAGCGAGGAGACTGGCAGATTATGCCATAATTGTGGAAACAGATTTTACACCTCTGAAGCTTGCTGGTGAAGTTGTCAGTGATGGGCTGCTTATTGCAATGACCTTGAAAAGTCTGTCGGTGGAGTATAACACATTTTCCACACTGGTGTCCCAGCAGGACCCGCCCTGGACTTTTCCCAATTTCAAGATAGCACTGCGTAACATTGAGGAGACCGATAAGAGCCGTCATCAAGGAGTCACACCTATGATTGACAATGTGATGAAAGCATCAGGACGTTCAGATGACCCCATCTCTGGACCTGGGATGCGATGTTTTAAGTGTGGAGCACTCGTCCATGAGAAGGCAAATTGTAGGAGTACAGCGGAAAGGGACCTGGATCTGAAGGTGTTTAAATAAACAGCAGCGGCGGTTTAAAAGGTGGTGTGTGAACTGTAAATCTTCAACGCACGAAACAAGTTATTGAAGGGAGTTTAGTGCATCAAAATCAGTTGTCAGTGATGATTCAGAATCCCATGCATTTGTTTTCATGTAGCTGACTCTGATAGTAATGGTCATTATATTTATTCATAATCTTTACTGGTTGGCTGTGGTGTCACATCTCACATATTGTGTGATAAAGATAAATGTCTAATTTGACGAGTCTTTCAATTCAGGTGCCCATTTCATTGAACTTGCAGATGGTACCAGAACTAATGGATCTATTTGGGGAAAAGGCGATGCCAGTGAACTTATTTACGATGTTAATGGTAAAGCCAACAAGGTATTGTTGAAGGATACTTTATGCATACCTTCTTTCAAACAAGATATTTTTTCGTTCAAACTGCGACTGAGAATGGATACAGATACAGATACAGACACTAGGCCGCATCCCCCAGAAAGGGGGGTGGCCGACGGCAAGGCGCACCTCACACCCTCACACGCTCACATTCACACAACTTAGCCCTTTTGTGCTAAAGGGTCCAGCCGGTAGCCCCTCAACTTACACTCTGGGTCCCGAATGTACCGAGGAACCGTCGTCAGCAGCAGGGCCCACAGTTTTCACTGGTTTACCCCCGCCGCGTCATAATGGCCGGGCCCCCCCCACCCACGCCCATCCCGACAGCGGGATGCCAAGGGCGGGAAAGCACATCAGAGCAGCGTCAAAATCAACCAT
>SDVV010019301.1:0-13562 GCA_016164225.1 Gammarus roeselii | reverse complement strand
TATATATGTACATGAGATGGGTGCAAATCTACGGCAGTTCGACCGCTTTCAATTTCATGTTCCATTGCTTGGATGAAGTTTTTCACGCTACAACTGATTCGATAACAATTAACCTTCTTCGTTTCTGTGTTCTCCAGGAGGCTCGCTACTGAAGAGCAGTAAACTAATTGATTACGAACAATGAATTAGGCTCACTTTATTAGGTTACCGCCGATGGGGGAGGAGGGGAGGGGGGGCGTGATCAGGTGTCTGTAAGTCTAGACAATGAGGTCAGCGCCCTGGCCTCAGTCTATGCTTCAAACAAGAGAGCATCAGCTATGCATTTGATGCTTAGAAAACAAGAGAACTACAAATATGTAAACGAGAGTCGCATTTCAGAAGACAAAAATAATGCATGAGCATTCAATCAGATGTTGTTAGTTTGGAACGATGAGTCATTGCAAGACAAGGCATTACTTCATCATCATTGATTCATTTCTATAATGGGCCAGACCACATCATCAAAGGTAAATGGGTTTGACCACATTATGAAAAGTAAATGGGTCAGACCACATCATTAAAGGTAAATGGGTCAGACCACATCATCAATGGTAAATGGGTCTGACCACATCATCTATGGTAAATGGGTCTAACCACATAATCAAAGGTTAATGGGTCAGACCACATCATCAAGGGTAAATGGGTCTGTCCACATCGTTTAAGGTGAATGGGTCTGACCACATCATCTAAGGTAAATGGGTCTAACCACATCATCAAAGGTTAATGGGTCAGACCACATTATCAATGATAAATGGGTCTGTCCACATCATCTTAGGGAAATCTGTCTGACTACATCATCTGAGGTAAATGGGTCTAACTACATCATCAAAGGTTAATGAATCAGACCACATCATCAAGGGTAAATGGGTCTGACCACAACATCTAAGGTAAATGATAATAATAATAAAAAAGTTCAGACACGCACAGCAGGTATGTTATTCCCATGGAAGAATACATTTATGCCCAATCAAACGAAAGTGAATAAAACATCAGGCTAGGAGCTTGTACCTCAGTAATTGGGATTGTGTATGAACGGTAGGAAGACATCTTACTTCCTAGCTACAATATCCTGGTGACATAAGGTGTTGCAATCTGACATTGAAATCATTTATATTACAATTGGAAGACAGTCCTCGATCAGACGTCCAGCCTCATTCATCAGGTAGCCAAGAGAGCGACGGTAGGGCTGGGTGTATGCGGGTCAGAGAGCCACATTCATCAGGTAGCCAAGAGAGCGACGGTAGGGCTGGGTGCATGCGGGTCAGAGAGCCACATTCATCAGGTAGCCAAGAGAGCGACGGTAGGGCTGGGTGCATGCGGGTCAGAGAGCCTCATTCATCAGGTAGCCAAGAGAGCGACGGTAGGGCTGGGTGCATGCGGGTCAGAGAGACACTGCATAACAACCGAACAAACAAATAATTTTTATTCATGCACAAACAGGTGTTTTGGGGGGGGGGGACGATGACACAATACACAATACAAACTTGTGCACAATAAATCTTGAATGCGTATAAACAGTACAAACACGTGCATAATAAACACAGAGCGCGTGTAATGATACGTCAAGGTTATTAAAGGTGCAATAGATTTCGCGTCATCAAAATTCTGTTTACAATTTATATCGGTGGAATAGGGGCTATTTATTAACATGGCAGTCATTTAAAGCATTTAAATAGTTTAATATAATTTCTGGAACGTCTTAACAATTACTATCTGAAGAAATGCGCACGAATGACCAGCGTTTCGAAGAAGAAGAATATTTTGCTACTCTGCTTGTGTGAACACGTTCTAGTACTATTACAATTCAGCGCCAGCTCTCCGAGCTGGTCAACTTCCATAGAACAGGTGATTGTCGGTATACAATAGTTTGGCTTCCTATCAATTTATAAATTTTGCTTAATCACGTGATCGTTGAGTTATTTGGATCAGCGGCCGCATTCAGCTGTTGAACTTGAATGCGTTTGCGCGGCAATTTAAAATCTTCTTGGTTAAGAAAATTTGGTTTCTTAGTATATTTTTCAAAGTTTTTTTTCCAAGGAGCTCTTTCTGAAATAGTATTAACAGATTGTTTAACACTAACCTAGCAAAACGAAGTGGTGAAAATTTCAAACTCTAGTGCACCTTTAAAACGGACATGGGTCTAACCACATCATCAAAGGTAAATGGGTCTAACCACATCATCAAAGGTAAATGGGTCTAACCACATCATCAAAGGTAAATGGGTCTAACCACATTATCAGATGTAAATGGGTCTAACCACATTATCAAAGGTAAATGGGTCTTACCACATTATCAAAGGTAAATGGGTCTAACCACGTTATCGAAGGTAAATGGGTCTAACTACATTATCAAAGGTAAATGGGTCTAACCACATTATCAAAGGTAAATGGGTCTAACCACATTATCAAAGGTAAATTGGTCTAACCACATTATCAAAGGTAAATTGTTCGAACCACAATCAAAGGTAAATGGGTCTTACCACATTATCAAAGGTAAATGGGTTTAACCACATTATCAGAGGTAAATGGGTCTAACCACATTATCAAAGGTAAATGGGTCTAACCACATTATCAAAGGTAAATGGGTCTAACCACATTATCAAAGGTAAATGGGTCTAACCACATTATCAGAGGTAAATGGGTCTAACCACATTATCAAAGGTAAATGGGTCTAACCACGTTATCAAAGGTTAATGGGTCTAACCACATTATCAAAGGTAAATGGGTCTAACCACATTATCAAAGGTAAATGGGTCTAACCACATTATCAAAGGTAAATGGGTCTAACCACATTATCAAAGGTAAATGGGTCTAACCACATTATAAAAGTTAAATGGGTCTAACCACATTATCAACGGTAAATGGTTTAACCACATCATCGAAGGTAAATAGGTCTAGTCACATCATCAAAGGTAAATGGTCTAACCACATCGTCAAAGGTAAATGGGTCTAACCACATCATCAAATATAAATGGTCTAACCACATCATCAAAGGTAAAGGGGTTTAACGACGTCATTAAAGGTAAATGGGTCTAACAACCTCGTCGAAGGTCAATGGGTTTAACCACATCATCAAAGTTAAATGGGTTTAACCACATCATTTAAGGTAAATGATGGTAGAATCGAACCCTGTCCTGAAGTGAACAGTGTACCGCAATTCAGCAGCGGATGAAGCACTTGTCTAATAGTCTATTCTATAAAGCAATTCGCCCCTGTGGGAACGGTCATCGATTTTTAAAAAAATTAAACAGGAAAGGAAAAATAACATGCCTAGGCAATCAGTTGGAGACAAGAAAGGGAAAGTAACATGCCCAGGCCGTCAATTCGAGGCAGGAAAGGAAAAGGAACTTGCCCAGGCAGTCAATTGGAGATAGGAAAGGGAAAGTAACATGCTCAGGCCGCCAAAATTTCTTCCATATCAAGCAACAGTGTCCCCTGATTGTAACGGTGTCTAGTTATTGTAACAGTCTCCTGATTTTAACAGTGTCTCCTGATTGCAACAGTGTCCATTGATTGTAACAGTGTCTAATGATTGTAACAGTGTCTCTTGATTGGAAAAGTGTCTAACGATTGTAACAGTGTCTATTGATTGTAACAGTGTCTAATGATTGTAACAGCCTCCTGATTGCCACAGTGTCCCCTGATTGCAACGGTTTCTAATTATTATAACAGTCTCCTGATTGTAACAGTGTCTCCTGATTGCAACAGTGTCTGTTGAATGTAACCGTGTCTAATGGTTGTAACAGTCTCCTGATTGTAACAGTGTCTCCTGATTGCAACAGTGTCTCCTGATTGTAACAGTGTCTAATGATTGTAACAGTCTCCTGATTGTAACAGTGTCTCCTGATTAGAAGAGTGTCTCCTGTTTGTAACAGTATCTAATGATTGTAACTGTTTCCTGAATATAATAGTGTCTCCTGATTGTAACAGTGTCTCCTGACTGTAACAGCGTCTCCTGATTGTAACAGTGTCTCCTGATTATAACAGCATCTAATGATTGTTACAGTCTCCTGAATATAACAGTATCTCCTGATTGTAACAGTGTCTAATGATTGTAACAGTCTCCTGAATGTAACAGTATCTCCTGATTGCAACAGTGCCTCCTGATTGTAACAGTGTCTAATGATTGTAACAGTGTCTCTTGATTGTAACATTCTCCTGAATGTAACGGTGTTTCCTGATTGTAACAGTGTCTAATTACTGTAACAGTGTCTAATGATTGTAACAGTCTCCTGAATGTAACAGTATCTCCTGATTGCAACAGTGCCTCCTGATTGTAACAGTGTCTAATGATTGTAACAGTGTCTCTTGATTGTAACATTCTCCTGAATGTAACGGTGTTTCCTGATTGTAACAGTGTCTAATTACTGTAACAGTGTCTAATGATTGTAACAGTCTCCTGAATGTAACAGTATCTCCTGATTGCAACAGTGCCTCCTGATTGTAACAGTGTCTAATGATTGTAACAGTGTCTCTTGATTGTAACATTCTCCTGAATGTAACGGTGTTTCCTGATTGTAACAGTGTCTAATGACTGTAACAGTGTCTAATGATTGTAACAGTCTCCTGAATGTAACAGTGTCTCTTGATTATAACAGTGTCTCCTGATTGTGACAGTATCTGATGATTGTAACAGTGTCTCTTGATTGTAACAGTCTCCTGAATGTAACAGTATCCCCTGACTGTAACAGTGTCTAATGATTGTAACAGTGTCTCTTGATTATTACAATTACAGTCTCCTGAATGAAACAGTGTCTCCTGATTTTAACAGTGTCTCCTGATTGTAACAGTGTTTCCTAATTGTAACAGTGTATAATTATTGTAACGGTCTCCTGAATGTAACAGTGTCTCATGATTGTAACAGTGGCTCATGATTGTAACAGTCTCCTGAATGTAACAGTGTCCCCTGATTGTAGCAGTGTCTCTTGATTGTAATAGTCTCCTGAATGTAGTAGTGTCTCCTGATTGTATCAGTGTCTTATAATTGTAACAGTCTCCTGATTGTAACAGTGTCTCCTGATTGAAACAGTCTCCTGAATGTAACAGTGTCTCCTGATTGTAACAGTGTCTCTTGATTGTAATGAGGAAACGCTTTTAAACTCGTGCACAGTTGTTGGGAACACTGTACTGTCATATGTATATTTGCGTTCTTATTTAGAGTTGCAATTAGAAATAATGCCTGGAGTAAATTGGAATGAACTGAAACTAACTTCTACATGAGCAGTACTGCTTCACTATCTCTAGCGCTCACCCAAGAATTCTCCTATTGGGGGGCTAAATCCTTTATCAACCCGTGTCGGCATGAACGAATCCAATCTTTCTTCATTGGTTGCTCCTGACTAACCGGCTTGAAATCATAGGTGGATGACGACGGCCGACTTTCGCTCAACGGTTGGCCGAAGATTACCCGCTTTTAATTGCCGACTGGGTGTAGTGTTGGGTAAATGCAGAAACAGAGAACATTCTTCCGCTACTCAGCCTAACCATCGCGGAGATGATGTGGACAAACCACTTTTAACTATATTTAATTATTTCACATTGCTTCCCCAAAATCTCGATCAACCAACTGAAACTTAATTATGTTCATTAGGGTAAAATATTTTTAGTGAACTATAAATTAGGACGAATTTTCGTCGATTCATGACACAAGTTATTTGTTTTATGCGCAAGACGATAATTTTTCAGCAAAACACTCCAATAGGCCAGTAAGGTTATTAGGTTGGGTGGTTCATTGGTTAACCCAAATCCAAAAATGTCGGTTTGGAATTGAACTTTGAAATTTCACCCAATACACCTCTCCTAGGCATCATATACACTGTTTTTCTTACATTCGCCTGTATTCGTCAGTTCACTATCCACAAAGACACCATTGATATTTTCAGCGTTTGTACCATAATTGATTATTTCGGTGTCACCTCCATCGAACACCTTACAATTCACTGAACTCTTCCGAACACCGAACGATTCTTCACCTACCAAAACAACAACAAAGTCCCCGCCCATCCCGTCACACACTGGCTTACAGGATACTATGAATATACCCCGGCATCCTTCGCTACAACAGTCGTCTTGCACGAGAACAACAACAGTCGTCCTGCACGCAAATTACCGCTTCCGGAGAAAGCGGTTACATCTCGCTGTTCTGACTTGGCTAGTTTACAATAAGTATCAAAGGAGGGAGGGGTGAGTAATTTACTGTTGAGGGGGCAGGAGAGGGTAGGAGAGAGGCTGGAAGTAGGCTAGCAGTCGGATCACTAGTTTAATTTTTTTTTCAAAAAGAAATCAAATGCGAGTATACATTTCCTCAATCAAAGATTATTAGGCAACAATTATAGGACTTTGAACAAAAATAATCTAACGGTAAACTTTTCTCTACAAATGTTGTGGCAGAAACCCCAACGTAGATGAGGTGACCTCATTCTTTTAGTAAGCCCTTGTACTCGGAAATACCTGGTATTTTTATTGCCACTCGTGCGAGAAAATCGTTAGCTAAAATTATACTCAAGCAAATGCGAGTACGCTAGAAAGAATGGGTGCGAATAATAGTACGAACACTTGAACGACTAAAGAAAATACTATGAGTTTTTGAAGTACATGGAAAGATTACCAATTAGTATCCGATCAAATACGAGCATTTCGACCTAAAAGAAAGCGAGAGTGACGTTGACGATCAAAACGAGAACCGGGACCAGACGTTCATTCCGCAGCATGCATTAAGCTTGTCGGCCCATGTTGATTTCTCAGCTCAGAAGGGTAAAATGAACAGACTACAAAGTGCAGACAAAAATCATGTTTATGCGACAAAATTATTGTAGCTTTGACAATTGTATTGTCATCGTGACAATAATTTTGTCATATCAACGATACGGTTAGTGTGCATAACCGTGTTGAACCAATACATCAATTCCTCCTCCTTCTATGTAGGTACGTCACCAGCACTTCATGCCCCCGCCCTCTCACCTAGGCCTACCTCAGCCTACTCTGTTAGCGTGGCAATCAATCTTGTGTAGCAGTAATTCACCTCAATTTAGTGTTTGCCTTGTTTGCGTGCCAGGAGTAATTGTATGGGGGGTAGGAGGGGGAAGGGGTCTGTTGAGACTAACGTCTCTGTTTAAGCATTTACGCAGGAAGAAGGTAGGTGGCTTACATTTGGTCTCAGGAACTCTACTAACGCACAGTGTGAGCGTACTGAGTTTACTTTATTTGTTGACTCGTCAAATGGACGTCCCAAATAATTACGTAATTCTGATTTAATTGAAACCATCAGCTGGAAGATTTCAAGCTCATTCCTGACGTGCATTACATATTCAAGATACTTTCGATTATTCAAACAAAAATATTTTCTTTGTAAACCATTTTTATTTTTTAGGTTCATATGATGGTTATGACACCATACAAATGAGAAATATGACGGCCAGAATTTAACTTTGAATTTGACTTGGAGACCCAACTTGTTAAGCAATTAGAAACAATTGGAAAAAGTTTATTATAACAAGATTTTACAGTTTACAAGAAATATATAAATTTCAGTGTACAAAATCCAGGGCATAAAGGCCCTGCATCTGTTCATTTTTGTATCGCTCTCTGGTGGCGGCCGCCGGTTATTATTTGACTGGAAATTTGTTCAGCAGAAAAAGATCAAAGATGTTTTGAAGATATACGAGGATATTTACTCCTGTATCTCTACTGAGGGCATACTGTGGCGCCTCTCGTGGCTGCGATGGGTGGTAAACATGATGTAGTACAGGGAAGAGTAGAGAGTCATATCTTAGTTGTATGCCCTGTGGCTACACTATTGACCCTGTGGCTACACTGTTGACCCTGTGACTACACTGTTGACCCTGTGGCTACACTGTTGACCTTGTGGCTACACTGTTGACCCTGTGGCTACACTGTTGACCCTGTGGCTACACTGTTGACCCTGTGGCTACACTGTTGACCCTGTGGCTACACTGTTGACCCTGTGGCTACATTGTTGACCCTGTGGCTACACTGTTGACCCTGTGGCTACACTGTTGACCCTGTGACTACATTGTTAACCATGTGGCTACACTGTTGACCCTGTGGCTACACTGTTGACCCTGTGGCTACACTGTTGACCCTGTGGCTACACTGTTGACTCTGTGGCTACACTGTTGACCCTGTGGCTACATTGTTGACCCTGTGGCTACACTGTTGACCCTGTGACTACATTGTTGACCCTGTGGCTACACTGTTGACCCTGTGACTACACTGTTGACCCTGTGGCTACACTGTTGACCCTGTGACTACACTGTTGACCCTGTGACTACACTGTTGACCCTGTGGCTACACTGTTGACCCTGTGGCTACACTGTTGACCCTGTGGCTACACTGTTGACACTGCGGCCACACTGTTGACCCTGTGGCTACACTGTTGACCCTGTGGCTACACTGTTGACCGTGTGACTACACTGTTGAACCTGTGGCTACACTGTTGACCCTGTGGCTACACTGTTGACCCTGTGGCTACACTGTTGACCCTGTGACTACACTGTTGACCCTGTGGCTACACTGTTGACCCTGTGGCTACATTGTTGCTGGATTTTCAATTTATTGATCGTGCGTATTCCTTGCAGAATCGTTTTTACATACTTTTTTTACTACTGGAAACGTAACAGAGCTTGAACGTCGTGTTACAGAGCTTGTAGGTTGCGTTGCAGAGTTTGAACGTTGCGTTACAGAGCTTGTAGGTTGCGTTACAGAGCTTGAACGTCGCGTTACAGAGCTTGTAAGTCGCGTTACAGAGCTTGTAGGTTGCGTTACAGAGCATGTAGGTTGCGTTACAGAGCTTGAACGTCGCGTTTCAGAGCTTGTAGATCGCGTTACAGAGCTTGTAGGTTGCGTTACAGAGCTTGAACGTCGCGTTTCAGAGCTTGTAGGTCGCGTTACAGAGCTTGTAGGTTGCGTTACAGAGCTTGAACGTCGCGTTACAGAGCTTGTTGGTTGCGTTACAGTGCTTGTAGGTCGCAATACCGTGTTTGTACGTCGCGTTACAGACGTTGTACGTTGCGCTACAGAGCTTGTACGTCGCATTAAAGAGCTTGTACGTTGCGTTACAGAGCTTGTACGTCGCGTTATAGAGTTTATACGTCGCGTTACAGAGCATCCAGGATACGTTACAAAACTTGAGTTGAGTCGCGTTGAGTTGAAGTAAATTAAGCGGAAGGCGGCATATCAAATCTTTTATGTAAGTTAGATATCGTTACCTTCCCCTTCCTTCGTTGCCGTCCAATTCTCAGTGGTACCACGATCACATGTATCAAGACGTATACATTTCTAGACATTTATATTTCATAAAATATATTCATTTTTAAATGACTTATCTTGAAAAGATCCTCTCCACGACCAGTCGACTAATTTTGTTGTGAAATTGTTTTTTCGGGATGCACGTCCGTTCAAACGGAGCTTTAACTCTCCCAACACAATCATTCCTCGAGCACTTCGAGAAGAAATACTTCGATCCTATCCGCTCCACTTCCCCTCTTCTTTCTTCATTGCTTCAATATTTTTTTGTACGAACAGGATTTTAATTCTGAAACTTTCCAGTAACTGGTTCTCTGGTCCAGAGCAGGGCAATAGTCTTTCGCGTTGGACAGTGGTTCTCTGGTCCAGAGCAGGGCAATGGTCTTCCGCGTGGGACGGTAGTTTTCTGGTCCAGAGCAGGGCCATGGTCTTCCGCTTGGGACTGTGGTTCTCTGGTCCAGAGCAGGGCAATGGTCTTCAGCGTGGGACGGTGGTTCTCTGGTCCATAAATGATACTCAGTGGTTTAGGCAGCAGCTTGCAACGATAACAAATTGGTCGAAGCTGTGACAGATCTTTCCTGAAAAGCTCTGAATGGGAAACCGATGGAAGCAATCACTAAAATTAGGTCGAATAATAGAAAAAGTAGGAATGCTAGATGGGTTTGCAAATTGAAAGAATACTAAAAGGAAATTTGAGGTTAAGGGGTCATTCTTGATATGTGGATACGAGGATTAATCCACTTCTTGTAGTATTTCCCCGGACGCCACACCTGTTGGTGCATTCGAGAAAACCTTAGAGAAGCCGGCACACTGCTGCTGGCGATTCTGTATTTCTTCGTGGTCTAGATACCATTTGAATAAAACTTTACAGAAGCCAGACACACTGCTGCTGGCGATTCTGTATTGCTTCGTGTCTAGATACCATTTCAATAAAACTTTACAGAAGCCGGACACACTGCTACTGACGATACTGTATTGCTTCGTGGTCTAGATACCATTTCGATAAAACTTCACCGGTTCCGGACCCACTGCTTTTGACGATTCTCTATGGCTTCGTAGTTTAGATACCATTTTGATAAAATTCCACCAAAGCCGAACACACTGCTGCTGATAATAGTATATTGCTCCGTACTCTAGATACCATTTTGATAAAACTTAACAGAAGCCAGACATACTGCTGCTGACGATACTGTATTGCTTCGTAGTCGAGATACCATTCCTTTTAAACTTTACAGAAGCCGGACGTACTGCTGCTAACGATACTGTATTACTTCGTAGTCTAGATACCATTAAAAATACATGGGACTCATCATGCTCCAGCCGTCTGAGAGAATATTGAAGCCACAACAAGCTGAGAGCAGATTGTGCATCTTGAACTCCCCTCTTTAGCAATGGCGTCCATCGTGGGATCTGGTGAGTAAGCGGCTTAAGTTTCGTTTATTTTTATTTCTTATTTTAAAAGTTCATGTCAGCAAGCGTAAAATAAACAGCCAAGTGAAGAATATTTTATTTATTACGATGATAATTAAACATTTCATGTGAAATGATCGATGCATGAATACGTGTGTATGATCAATGCATGAATACGTGTATGATCAATGCATGAATACGTGTTTATGATCAATGCATGAATACGTGTGTATGATCAATGCATGAATACGTGTGTATGATCAATGCATGAATACGTGTGTATGATCAATGCATGAATACGTGTGTATGATCAATGCATGAATACGTGTGTATGATCGATGCATCAGTATGTATATACGATCGATTCATGAATATGTATGGATGATCGATACATGAATATGTATGGATAATCGATGCATGAATATGTATGTATGTATGTATGATCGATACGTGAGTATTTATTTATGATCGATGCATGCATATGTATGTATTATCGATGCATGAGTATGTATGTATCGACCTAGTGGCTAGTGGCGGTACACTCATGAATGAGCCCGACCATTGAGGAGGATGTTAATTAAAGAGAAAAGAGAGGAAAGTCTATGAACACAGTCACAGAGTATTTGTGTTGATAAATGATACAATCTGCCCATGTTGGAAGTCGGCGTTGCTCTCAGGCAGGAATAAAATGTACATAGAAACCCTGTTAATTGCCATTAGAGAATAAATAAATGGTAAACGCGGCATACACGAAAGTCCAACCCTCTGTTTTCTATCCAGCAAGATACCACACCCTGCTTCCTCTATACAACAATATATACTCCACTCTTCTTCCTCTATCCTGTAATACATCACACCCTACTTCCTCTATACAACAATATACTCCACTCTTCTTCCTCTACTCTGTAATACATCACACCTTGCTTCCTTTATACAACAATATACTCCGCTCTTCTTCCTCTACCCTGTAATACATCACACCATGCTTCCTCTATACAACAATATATACTCCACTCTTCTTCCTCTATCCTGTAATACATCACACCCTACTTCCTCTATACAACGATATACTCCACTCTTCTTCCTCTACTCTGTAATACATCACACCTTGCTTCCTCTATACAACAATATACCTCACTCTTCTTCCTCTACCCTGTAATACATCACACCCTGCTTCCTCTATTCAACAATATACCCCACTCTTCTTCCTCTACCCTGTAATACATCACACCCTGCTTCCTCAATACAACAATATACCCCACTCTTCTTCCTCTACCCTGTAATACATCACACCCTGCTTCCTCTATACAACAATATACCCCACTCTTCTTCCTCTACCCTGTAATACATCATACCCTGCTTCCTTTATCCTTCGTTTTACCCCACCTCACTTCCACAGTTCAGTCAAATAATAGACCCCGCATCCTCCATCCTGCAATATACCTCACCTTGCTGCCTCTATCTAGCAATAAGCCCCACTCTACTTGCTCTGCCCAGCAATATACCTCCCCCTGCTCCTCAATCCAGCAATTTATCCCACTATGTTTCTCAATCCAGCAATATTTCCACCCTGTTCCTCAATCCAGGAATATATCCCACCCTGCTTCATTTGTCCAGCAATATATCCCTCGTTGCTTCATCTGTCCAGCAATATATCCCCCCCTGTTCATGAATCTTGCGATATGCCCCACCCTGTTTCCTCTATCCTGCAAAATATCCCACCCTGCTTCCTCAGTCCAGCAATATTAATCAACTTGCCTCATCGATATAACAATACGTCCCTCCTGCTTCATCGATCCATCAATATACCCCGCAAACATGTACCATCAAATTCAGACGATAACAACAAGCAATTATTGATAATACCAAGTAATTCCCAAAAATTCCCATCAATCTCATGACAACAAAAACGGTGGGAAGTAAATACCGTTAAATACCACCAATAACCATTGCCAATTGAACATACTTCACAAAATTTCAATAAGAAAATAGATAATAATAGAGGAATCTGCAAAATATGGGACTTAGTCCAATTATTTGATTTCTTGGTTTGTTGTTACATCGACGTTTCATATTGTAGGTAATGGCAAACTGATATGCGAGTCATGAACTTAGAACGAGTAGGCATAATTTATAACTGAATAATAGACAATAAAGGCATATTCAATTGATGGAAAACTGTGAAACGACTTGTCAAATTATTATTTCCTACTACTCGATACATAGCAATCGCTGTCTCATTTAAATAGCTGTCTCGATAACGTTATTTTGACTAAACTCATCCGCTTGAGAGACGTCGTTTTAGATGTGACGCGGATGAAGCACGGACACTTTTGACTTACAAACAAACGTCGACCTCGAGAATCTGTTTTCTGAAGATGTGAACGGAATGACTTCAATTACTGGCAACACATGACTTCGTAAGCGTGTAACATGCACTTTAAAGCTGCCCTTCCACACACACAGAGGTGTCAAAAAACGAACAAAACTTAGAAGAGAAACTGTAACCAGAGAAACAACTTACGCTGCAAAGTGACGACTGGATGCACTCTACAACAATGGTCTTTGTAACGCACGTCGCAAAGAGGGCCCTTCAAAGTGACGACTGGATGCACTCTACAACAATGGTCGTTATAACGCACGTCGTAAAGAGGGCCCTTCAAAGTGACGACTGGATGCACTCTACAACAATGGTCGTTATAACGCACGTCGTAAAGAGGGCCCTTCAAAGTGACGACTGGATGCACTCTACAACAATGGTCGTTATAACGCACGTCGCAAAGAGGGCCCTTCAAAGTGACGACTGGATGCACTCTACAACAATGGTCGTTATAACGCACGTCGTAAAGA
>SDVV010019300.1:0-13562 GCA_016164225.1 Gammarus roeselii | reverse complement strand
CGTTTTCTAGAGACTTTCGCATATATATCGGGTTACAGTGCAGCTGCCGCTGGAAAGCTTCTTTTTATCCACGGCGTAAATGAGCTGGCCTTTGAACATTTAAGATACTGGCCAGAATGTCTCCGTCGGGGTCAGGTAGGCTTGAACCTACAACCTTCTGCTTCCAATGGAAGTCGACTGTGAGGAGAGGCCGACACGCTACCCCCTCGGCCACCGAGCAGGAAAACTTGCCTACCGAGCTGGTGTCATTCGTTTATTTTTTGTAAGCACTTATTTAAAGGTACCTCGGGCAGGCATTCTCCAAGGTTATAATTTGCTAGGGAACCTAGGAACCGTTAGCGAAAAAAGCTCTCTCACCTCGGAGGCTGGTGGGGGAGGAAGAAGTACTTGCGGCCACAGGGTTTCTTGCTTAGCAAGGCGGTGTAGATAACTCTTTCAGTAACAAGGCGTTGCATCTTCCAAGGCCGCAGCGCTCCAGAGCTGTGGCCAAGAAACCACAATTTTGGAGGCAAAGGGATGTCGCAAGATAAGTTCCGCTAAGCCAGGGTCACAGGCAGAGACGAGTCGGTATCTATCATAAAACCATCTGTTCGTCGTTGGTCCTCGTTCCGCTTAGCCTTAGTCACAGGCAGAGAAGAGTCAGTATCTATCATGAAACAACCAGTTTGACGGTGGTCCCAGTTCCGCTAAGCCATGGTCACAGGCAGAAAAGAGTCAGTATCTATCATGAATCAATCAGTTTGACGGTGGTCCAAGTTCCGCTAAGCCATGGTCACAGGCAAAGAACAGTCAGTATCTATCATGAAACAACCAGTTTGACGGTGGTCCCAGTTTTGCTAAGTCAAGGTCACAGGCAGAGAAGAGTCAGTATCTATCATGAAACAACCAGTTTGACAGTGGTCCCAGTTCCGCTAAGCCAGGGTCACAGGCAGAGAAGAGTCTGTATCTATCATGAAACCACCAGTTCGTCGGTGGTCCCAATTCCGCTAAGCCAGGGTCACAGGCAGAGAAGAGTCAGTATCTCTCATGAAACAACCAGTTTGACGGTGGTCCCAGTTACACTATGCCAGGGTCACAGGCAGAGGAGTCGGTATCTATCAAACAATCAGTTAGTCGATGGTCCCCGTTTCTCTTCCATTCGTAAGAGCCATGGTGTTAGCATGGGCTTCTGCTTTTATTTGAATGAATCTTGATGAGGAAACATTAGAGAGACGATTTATGAGCAAAATCTTGAAACATTCGCCGGAAATAGTTTTCGACCGTTTTCAACATTCCTATCTCAACATTTTTCGAAAAAAAAGTTTCCGTAGAATTTTTATGTGTTCGACCTTTTCGCCGAAATCGGCGTTTCTATGTCTTGCGACTATATCGCCGATATTCGGGGTTCCATGTCTTGCGACTATATCGACGATCCAAACACTCTCCCGCCCCATATAAGTAAGGGCTGCCATAGCTCGTCATTCAATCGTGCTTCAAGCTTAGCCAGAACAGGTGGTCTCAGCTCTACAGCTCCACCGCTCACTAAGACCGCTCCGGTCTCTGCACCTGCTCAACAGCAGTAAAAGAAACGGTACTCCGCGGCCCATCTGGGCAGTGAATTAGTGATCCACTGCCACTAGAACCACAGATGGGAGCTGCAATTGCAGAATGCGTACCGTTTAAGCTGTGGCTGTGACACAAGCCTGTCACCGGCAAACACCATCTTTACTTAACTAGCAGACCACACCTGCAAATAGCGGACATCGTCGATGCTTTGTTTTGAATTCAGCGGTCTGAGGGCAGCTTTTCATACCAACATGCAGATGAGTACGTGTCATATATGACGTTCCTTCGCGAACTGTCCAACATGAGGTTTTCTATCCTGCTTGTAGGGCAGATGCCGGGCAGACCGATGCCGGCCGTAGACCGATGCCCGCTACAGGCAGAGGCCCGCTACTGCTGTTTGGTTGTGAAGTCAGCAGCCTGCGGACGCTTTTCACACCTACAGGCAGATTATTACGTGTCAGATAGGCTGTTGCGCGACCCGTCAGTTGCCATCGATGCCATCTGGAATCGTACGACAACACCATGCCGAAGCGGACGACAACCGGCTAACAAATGACACATGGTAAGCGGATGCCTGCGATCTGCAGACGACTGCTATACGCAGAGACCTCCTAATGCTGTTATGTCGTAAGTCAGCAGTGTGCAGACAACTTTTCACGCTAAAACGCAGATTATTACGTGTCCGATAGGCCACCGACGCCATTTGGAATCGCAGGACACCCTGCAGAACCAGCGTCGGGCTGCCGTCTTAGCAGATGACAACCGGCTAACAAATGACACGCTAAGCGGAAGCCTGCGATATACAAATGACTGTTATACGCGAAAGGGCCTCCTACTGCAGTTTGGTCGTGAAGTCAAAAGTCTCTGGACAGCTTTTCACACTTTCATGCCTCATTATTATCGTGTCAGATAGGCTGTTATAGTAGATGCCTACTATAGGCAGATACCGGCTATGGATTTTTGGTCATCAGACAGCGGTCTGCATAGCGTTTTACAATTATTCCGTCCCAGTCCGGTGCCTCCTGACGCCATATTGGATCATACGACAACGCGCTGCCGAGCGGCGTCATGTGTCGCCCGACACCATCTTGCATCGTACGACAACGAGCTGCCGAGCGGCGTCGGTCTGTCATCTTGGCAGTCGACAACCGGATCACGAACGACGCACTCTCGCCGAATACCCGCTACAGGCGGATGCCCGTTATAGGCAGATACCTGCGATTGGGGTACGGTCATGTTGACAACGGTCTGAGAAAAGCTTCTCACAATTATTACGTGTCGGATAGGCTGTTGCGCGACCGGTCAGGTGCCCCCCAACGCCATATTGAATAGTACGACAACGCACTGCCGAGCGGCGTCGGGTGCCGCCCGACACCATCATGCGCGTACGACAACACGCTACCGAGCGGCGTCGGACTGTCATTTTGGCAGTAAAACCGCCTAACAAATGACGGCACGCCAACCAATACGGTAGATAGGGTACGAAAGGTTGTGTGGCGCACCATATCGTATTCTCGTAATTTAGTTATTAAAAGTAAGAAAAAAAAATCCCCTGAACGATGGTAGCTCGTTTAGAGCATGATTTCACGCAGATTTCTGAACAATGATAGCTCGTGTTGAACATCATTTTAAAAGCAAATATTCTGAACGATGGTAGCTCGTTTACGAGCATCCTCTATTTCAGGTATACTAAACAATGATAGCTCGTTTCGAGCACCATTTATAGCAAGTCTACTGTACGATGATATCTCGTTTGGAGCTTCATTTAAAAGGACTTCTGAACGGTGAGAGCTTGTTCAGAGCTTAGTTGAAGGAAGTCTTCGGAACGATGATAGTTCGTTTAGAGCATCCTTATAGCAAGTATACTGAACAATGACAGCTCGTTTAGAGCATCATTTGAAGCAAATCTACGGAACGAAGATAGCTCGTTTCGAGCATCATTTGAAACAAGTCTCCTGAACGATGATAGCTCGTTTAGAGCATCATGTACTGTAAGTCTGCTGAACGAGGATAGCTCATTTAAAGCATCATTTTAAGCAAGCCTTCGTTGCCATGATACCTCGCTTAGAGCATAATTATCAGCAGATCTTTGGACCGAAACCTCTTCTGAGCTTTATAGCTCGTTCAGAGTATTACGCACAGCAAACCATCTGAACCAGAGGATCAGATGTCACCTATGACGTACCGAGGGTTTAAAGTCAGTGTGGCTCTGAAAACCCAACAACACACAGTGGCTTCTCAGCGACATTGGATTAATTTCAGCCATGTGTGTATTACCGCCTCAACGTCTTTACGGACACTAACAGCGCTTGACTCTGAAATCCAATGCTAACAGTGGTTTTCGGGTCTACATTGCATGCCTCATTGCACAATAATGAAATAATGAACTACCTTCGGCACATATTTGCATCGTTATATGCCTCATATTGAATTTACTGGTAACATACCAATTATTTTCCCTCATACAGACATCATTTTGTGCTGTGTGACGGTGATAGCGAGCGTACATTTGGATCAGAGCATCCACTTCATACTTGTCTCTGCAAGGTTACAGTAACGATGTTCAAAATTACCACGGCGACATGCGAGCGATCGCTAGTCACAGGACGGCTCCTCTAACCCGAGAGGGTCCTCTGATGACCGCGTCACAGGCTCACAAGGTTCCTATCCACTGCCCAACGATGCCACACAGACCGAACGCCTAAAGCACTACAGCTGTTTGAATGTCACATACACCGGCCAGTAGGGTGCAACATAGGCTTATCAGCCCTTAAATTCACGACCCTCATCTTGCTATCTTGCGTTCAATTTCTAATTAGAGTTCTCACGATCAAATTCAATAGATCGCTGGCAGACACTCTGGTCAACACGCACAGACCATCGACTCAATGCCAATACCAAAGCGTCTGGGCTCGCTTCCAAGCGTGGCTGCTCACCACTAAAGTGCAGTCCATCACCCAGACCACTCTTAACATTCCTGCACTATATTGGCACGCAGAGGCAACTCAACCCGCGCACCGTTTTGGTTTACAGAAATGAACTTCATATGCCTCTCCCGCACGGGAATTGGAGTGACGACCCAAGAGTCGATATTTAAGGAACAGGCGAGGGCTCAGTTTCACGAAAATCCCCCGAAAAGGCGTCTCGTCCCACAGTGGAGGCTGGAACCGCTCCTTGACATGCTCGCCTCTCCTTGCTTCCATAATCAGACGGCGTCAGGGTTGGCACTCTTTCAAAAGACTCTCTTCCTTGTCGCCTTAGCGGCGGCGAACATGGTATCTGAGATTGCAACATGGCACGCACAGGACTACATTTGGCCAGGAACCCGTCATGCGCGCTCGTACTGACCGCTGACAAGTTCTTGTGCAAAAACCAGACCATCACACACATGCCACCGCTCATCTCTATCGCCTCACTGCTACCGGACAGCCGGGCGCACGCCCTGTGCCCACGACTGCTCTCAAAGCCTACGTAGCACGGTGTCCGTCAAACCATGACATTTTGTTCATCCATCCTACTTCAGGCAAGCCGCTCAAGGCGTCGTCGGTGGAGCACTACACCTGCTCGCTCATCAATGATGCCACACCGAACGCTTTCACTAAAGCTCACGACGTCAGAAAGTATGCCTCGTCTCTCGCTTGGACGGGTGGGGTCCCTCTCCCAGACATCATATCCAAGGCGTTCTGGAAATTGCCCCACGTGTTCGTACATAAGTACCTATTTACAGTGGAGAAGCCTACCCAAACTTGCGTCTTACTAGGTACCAGGTAGATAAGCCTTCTTGTTTCCAATGTTTATGACAATTACATCAGCTAATGCCAGAAACTTTGCTACGTATTATACAATACGTACATAACTATCTTACCATATCGTTTGGACGCACTCAACGATTAAACTCCAGGTCATGAATTTAGTCGGAGTATTGAGTATGTAATTACTTTATCCAGCTCAAAGTACTACAACGTTACCATAGGAGCAATTGTACACACTGTCGATACGGACATAATACGAATTATATTGCCACTACCTGATCGTTCACCCACTCTCATACTGGTGGGCAATAGGTCTGGATTACGGACTTCTCATTTGATTGGTCAAAACTCGAGCCTCGCATATTATTTTGGCCGCTATGAGCGAACAAGATTTAGTGCCGTCGGCACTACGCAAATATTTGTATTTGCCTATACATAAAGAGTACTTGTGCGCTCAAAATCGAGGCTCGCATATTATTTTGCCGCTAAGAGCTACTTTCTTTGCTGTTGTTGGCACTGAGCAAACTTGTATTTGCCTATAATTACAGTCATTTCTCCATTTATACAAATGCGTTATCATTCCTTACACGGCAAGCGCTTCTTTGAAACCTTTCAGTTTAAGATGCAGCCTATCCATCAAATTTTTGTGCTCTTCTGGCATGAGCCAGCTTGCGCTACATGATGGTATTTTCTATGCTAACACAATGGCTCTAACGAATGGAAGAGAATATAACTTTTGTTCTCTCGATAAAAAGCTATTTCTCTGTTATGTTGTAGGAGCCATAGGGGGCCTCCTCTTCCCCTTGCTATCTCAAAGAAACAATGGTTACCACAAGGCTTTCCGTTACACCACAGCCTAGAAAATCTGTATTCCCTGCTTCCCTCAAGCCCCACGCTGGCAGTCCCCTCAGTTTTTCTGACAGGAATCCGTTTTTCACCAGCCCTCATGGATGACGAGGAATGGCAGCTCTTACTTACATATGGCGGGACAGTGTTCGGATCGTCGATAAAGTTGCATGACATAGGGTCCCGAGTATCGGCGATATAGTAGCATGACATAGAAACGTCGGTTTCGGCGAAAAGATCGAACACATAAAAATCGAGAAAATTCGAAGCAAAGTTTTTTATTCGAAACATGTTGTGACATAAAAATGTTGGGAACGGTCTAAAACTACTTTCGACTAATGTTAGCAAGATTCTCTCGAAAATTGTCTCTAATTTTTCCTCATCAAGATTCATTCGAATAAAAGCAAAAACGCATGCTAACACTATGGCTCTTACTACATTAGAGAAATAGCTTTTTCTCGAGAGAATAGAGAAAACAAAATTTATTTTATGAGGCGGATTAGATCGAGGAGGAGCGAACGCCAGTCTGAGGGCAAAAAGCTGCGAGCTCTGTCGAGGTGTGCGTATTTTATGAGTTTAGATGCGATTTACTGGGATGCTTAGGAATTAGGACAAGTCGCGACCTGCAGGTCTAGTACTGGACAAACCATCTCGCCGGTATACCGATTGCTAGTGAGTTCAGGTAATCCAGTTTCTCAACGTAGGGTGAGATTAAGGTGTTGATGTTTTTGCTTGATCCTAGCTCCTCCTGCGGTGGACGAGCCACGGCCGGTGCTTAGCGCGAAAGCTAGGGTACCCACCGACATGTGCATGTTAGGAATGTTTCAGTAGGTGCAGGACCCTATATTAGACCAACAGCAATAAGTTAATCGATGCCGTCTCGAGGGCGTTCCCACAGAACACGTACCGACATGATAGTATGGTTGAACCTGCCAGGTGCAATGACTGGACAGGACGTCATGACGCGCTCAACCGTACCCAGTGAACCTCGACTTCACAAACAGAGATTGGAAGGAACGTTCCCCAGTCAGGCTGGGACGGTAGAGGGCTGTGTAGTGCAGGCACCTCATTTGTGCCAGATGAATCCAGTCACCCCAAAGCAACGCAAACTCCTCCACGTCCAACTGAAGTGGGCCACTCGATAAGACCGTGTTGACTATGGTCAGCTAATGCAAGAGCTGTGCAGTGTGTTTGTATCCGTTTGTGTATAGATGTGTAGTCTGCGGGACGAGGAATGGTCGTGTAACTTGAGCCGAAGTTGCTGCCGGTATGTTATGTAGGTTTCAGTGGATTTTACGTGAGTTAAACGGGTGTGCCAGGGATGTGCCGGATCCATAATCTTGTTTAAAAATTGTGTCTATCTTATGTGGATGATGCTTGAGAGGGAGGACCTTGATTTCCTCATGCAGATGAGGAACGGGTGCGGCCTGTGTGCAGCTCATTGCGATGCGGAGAGGGGGGAGGGCTGTACACGCAAGACTGAATTATCTAGAAAAGGGGTGGTCGATCGCACAACGCATTTCATTGTCCTCTCATTCCCTCACAAACATAGTACAGCTTAACATCAGCACTTAAAGGTTCGGCCAAGACTCCGCAACACGAACAACGGGTGGAGAAAGAGATCAGTGTCCGGATCAGGCCGCAACAGCCCACCCACGTCCATCTCGTTTCTCAACGATTAGATTAGAGTGACGAGGCTTTCTGGCGCGCTGGAGTCATCGTACTTCTGGCGCCGAATGTCAAACCAGCAAACAGTGCTGCATCAAGATAGTCTTCGTTTTTTCTTCTTTTAATGTTTGAGTTGGGTTTACTAGTGCGCAAAGTCAAAGTCCTTTACCCGGCGGACGTCTATGGTGAGTACGGGAGCCACAAGAGGTACAGGAACTCCTAAGGTGCTGAGGCCATATTGTCTCAACACTCCCCGGATGGCATTAATGAGGATTAACACACTACCTACCCTGCTTCAGAGCCCCAAGGATTTGCAGTAGTCCTTAAGGTGCCGGGCTACGCGATCCAACACCTGCTGAGGGGAAAGATAAGACAGAAAACGTGGATCCCATGCATGAGATCTACACTAGATGTACGGAATTTCACACATGAGAACAGCAAGAATGGAAAAAAGATGAAAGAATAGTAGAAAAAGGTTGCATGAAAGAAAGAGCGCAACTTGGCTGTTATCTGCCACCCGAGAGGAGAATAGTTAGAACGGGTATGTGTATGTTTGAGTGTGCGCGTCCGTGTCTGTGTGCGTTTGTTAGTGTGCAACGACTACTAGGAAAGTTGTTGAGAAGGAGTCCGAGACAAGTTCAAGTAAATTTGAACTAAATAAACATAAGATAAAAATGAGGTAAATAAAAGTTAAGCAAATCAGGATGGGGGAGAAAAGGAGAGATAGTAAAGGGTGAAGTAGAGGGGAGTCTGAATGAAAATAAGGGGGTTCACTCCCCTGGTAGGGCCGTGACTTAGTGCGGCCCGTGAACCTAACTGATGCCTAGGGAGGGTTTCTCAACAAGACGTAAAGGGCGCGAAAGCGCAGCTGGGTTGCGTCAAAACTCACCCATTTACAATCATTCTCTCCACTCACGCTTATCCACTGCACGCTCTCTTGCTAGCTCCACACTGATGTCTTCTTGCCCAAAACCAGCTTCACGCTATCCATTCACCCAACCTTCGGTCTATCTCAACGCCTACGTTCACTCATCTTCACTTTTATCACCCTCTTCACCTACCTCCGATCATCCATGCTCCCGAACCACCTCAGAACCCATGAATCCTCTTCACCCTCTAATTTTCACACATCCCAGTTCTCCTTTAAACAGATACAGTCGCTAGGCCGAATTCCCCAGAAAGGGGGGAGTCGACGGCCGGGCACACCTCACGCTCTTCTCATAAACTCACACTTACACAACTTAGCCTGTTTGCGCTATTAAGTCCGGCCGTAAGACCCCGCAACACACCCTCCGGGTCACGAGTGCGGTCCAAGGTCAGTGTCGGCAGCAGGGCCCGACAATGTGACTGGTTTACCCCTGCCGTGTCATGATGACCGGGCCCCCCGCCTGGTCATCCTGACACGATCTCGTTCCTCAACGAGATCGGGATGCGTCAAAATCAGGGCAGCGTCAAAATCATCCATTCACAATCATTCTCCACTCACGTCTATTTAGTGCACGCTCTCTCGCTACCTCCACACTCATGTCTCTCCTTTCTAACGCCTGCTCTACTCCATCCATCCACCCAAACATTAGTCTCTCTCTAGGTCTACTTCCACTCGCCTATACCTTCAGCACCCGCTTCACCTATCTCCCTTCATCCATCCTCACCATGTGCCCGAACCATCTCACGACACGCGAATCAACTCTGTCCTCCAACTTCTGTACCACAATCATTCTTACTCGCACCACGTTGTTATTGATCCTGTCTCAGCGTCACACCAGCCATGGTCCTCAAACATTTTATCTCGAAGACATTCAACCTTCTTCTCTCTTCTGCTCTCAACCCCAAGTCTCAGCTCCGTAGATCACAGTTGGGACAACTACACTCTCATACAGCCTTCTTTTCGCTCTTTGCTTTCATTCCCAACGTCCTACAGCTCAATACCCAACCCTTTCTTCATTTCAGTTTCCACTAGTTCAGTCTTTTTCAAAAGGGAGCCCAAAAACTTAAGACAATGATATTTCTCCACTGACTCTTTATTTAGGTGGACACTAATTCTGCTAGCATCGATATTCCTCGAGCATCTCATTACTTTAATTTTACCCACGTTCACTCGAAGCTCGGTAATTTATTAATCCTATCCCTCAGCGTCACTTTCGCCATACCTCTGAAACATTTTATCTCGAGGACATTTAACCTTCTCCCCTCGACATCGACCGTCACGTCAGCCTCATAAAGCAGTCGGAACAACTACGTCCTCATCCATTCTTCACTTCGGTTCCGTGCTCTATTTTCCACAGCATGGAACACTCTTCAGCGCCCCGAACACTTTACACCCTTCCTTCACTCGAAATTTCACCTTCGTTTTCACGAGTTATCTTCTTCACATTAATGCTCAGTTTCTTAAAACACTGAATTTCCTCAAATAAGTCTCCATTTGGGAGAACACTAGCTCTGCTCGCATCGCCATTCCTCAAACATCTCATTACTCTTATACCCATGTTAACTCGCAGTTTCCTCTTCTCTCACACACTCTTCAAACTCCGACACAAGCATACACAACCGAATCTGACACCGTTGCCGCATCATCCTCAAACAATAAAAGTCAGTTACTGTTTGTGGACGATACGGCATTCCTCGAACCTCTCATAGTCATGAGATGTTCGAGGAATGTTGACGCGAGCAAAGTTAGAATCCTTCTAAATAGAAAGTTAATGGAGGAAGTTCAGTGTTGAGTGATCTCAGTACCTGAAGTTGTAAGTACCTGCTATCTCCGCTCTAAGCCTCGACCCATTACACTTGCGTCCACCTCCCTGACTCTGTCGAGGTTACTCTGTTACTCTGAACCGCGTTCAACAAATTTCCACCCACTCCATGCAAACGCAGCACCCTCCATAGCGCTTCCCTATCGACCCTATCGTAAGCATTTTCCAATTCCTTGAAGGCCTAGAACACACCCTTTCTTTTCGCAAGGTACTTCTGACAGACTTGTCTCACTGCAATAGTCTGATCGACCCACTCTTAACCGCTCGTAAAGCCAACACTGTTCCTCGTCAATTGCACCATCCGTACTGCCTTTAATCCTCTTGATTAGCACTTTTTCTTACAACTTATCGACAACACATTATAAACTGATACCTCTCAAGTTGCAACATTCATTTCTATCTCCTCTTGTCTTTATACAGCGGAACAATGAAAGCACTGCGCCACTCAATCAGCACCAGCCAGACACCAAACACTTGATTTATACAACGGAACAATGCAGGCACTGTGACACTCAATCAGCACCAGCCAGACACCTAACACTTGACTTATACAGTAGAACAATGCAAGCACTGCGCCACTCAATCAGCACCAGCCAGACACATAACACTTGCCTTATATAGCGGAACAATGCAAGCACTGCGCCACTCAATCAGCACCAGCCAGACACCTAACACTTGACTTATACAACGGAACAATGCAAGCACTGTGCCACTCAATCAGCACCAGCCAGACACCTAACACTTGACTTAAACAGTGAAACAATGCGAGCACTGTGCCACTCAATCAGCACCAGCCAGACACCTAACACTTGCCTTATACAACGGAACAATGCAAGCACTGTGCCACACAATTAGCACTAGCCACATACCAAATACTTGCCTTATTCAGCGGAACAATGCAAGCACTGCGACACTCAATCAGTACCAGCAAGGCACTAAACACAGATTCAGTAGCTATTCGACAATCGTTACTCCACTCTTTATGAACCCAGTCGCACCAACGCCGTCCGAACCAGGGGGGCTTTTGTATCACCTATACCGCTCCTACTGTTCTTCATTAGTCATGGCGGCAACAAGTCTCTCCCAAAACGGACATCACCCACAGCAACACCTCAAGAGGCTAATACTCAGAGGGCTAGCTGTGGGGGGTGGGGATAGAACGAAATCGATTCACATCAAGCCTTAGTTGAAGGAAATATTCTTCAACCTGTTCCACCGCTTCAATTAATTCCACAGCATCAACTTCTTTACGTTCTCGCACTCTTGTCGGCGGATACTTGAATATCGTACGTACCATGCGTATAAACTTTTCCTCCGAAAAATCAATTGATGTCAATGATTAAATCACTTTGTTGGTCCGGCAGGTGTTTTGCGAAACATACACGCGAGTAAATCAGACCGGTGAAGAGCCAGTGTAAGTAGGTACTATCTGGATCACGTGCGTTAAGACACTGACGGTACTTGCCTGGGGTAACTAAGGACTACAAATAAACCCACGCTGGCTGCGTTGGGATTTTGGTAGGTACGCTTTGTAGTGCCTGGATCATAGATACCACCGAGATGGTGTGGAGACCAGTGGGCATAAAGTCTGTAGGCCACAGCGCTGCGGCGATAATAGATGATGCAATAAGTAATACGAACCTTTCCTACCGTAAAAAATAAACATACAGGTTATGCCGTCACACGAGAGCTCACCGAAGTGAAGGGTCTGATTAAAGTTTCAACCTTACAATACAAGTTGAATAAATTCATAAATATATATATATATATATATTTTAAAAACTAACAGTTCAAATGGTTTAGTTGTCCTAAACGAATTGATGTGAGGAATGGCTTTCATTTTTGGTTTCGAAGTTACTAATCAAGATAATTTCCCTAAGATTTTATTCACTAATGGAGCACAGTTTTCAGACGGACCCTGAATGCTCGGTCCTAGAAACGGATATTCTTGCAAACAGTTGGTAGTAAAACGATGCAGGACCAAGAGAGTAAGCTAGACATGATGCGGTGGGGTAAGACTTCCCTCCTACTCGCGCCGAGGATTACACTAGAAAGAGACACTTTTTAACTATTCAAGAAAAAATATTGAGATCAGTCGCGGAGGTCTCGATTAGGATACAAGATGGCACTAAGCGTTCTGAATAGATACCTCCGTCCCTACTAAAGAGCTCAGGAGAAAAGAACACTCAATATAGTTGGACCGACGTAACGTCCGTCTGCAGTACGACACTCCGCCGATCTCACAAAAATACTCCATTCACGGCAATAACGAGGAATTGGAAAAGAAATTCTATTAAATATATTTTCGACTGTGTACGAAGAGCATCAATGAATAAACAGTCCTCCATTCGTCTGGCTACCACACGTTGTTATAACTCTAATGAGAGGAGCAGCTACACGAGGATGGTCAGCACAGAGTGCAAACGAGTCAATGGATTTGATTAGCATCTCAATTACACAGTTTGAAGATAATTTACTGTCCAGCAACACGCGACGGTCAAGAAGAATTCAGCACAATGAAGAACACAGACGTGCTACAAGCGATACTGAAGTGCAAGACCACCTACCCAACCTCATCGTAATAAAAAGCCTATTAACACTAAACTGCTCTAATCAATTAATCAATCTTCTAGAGTGGATTGTTCGCTTTGGCCGGCCACCATCTCACAGAGTGAGGTCGTCAATGGAGGCTGCTCACACTGAGCTCCAGTTAGTAGGACATACTGTGTAGTTGCCAGACGCTATCACACTAAACTCAGACCAAGTGTCTGAATGAACACTACGAGTGATCAAAGCTGAGGGTGTCGAGCGGCGTTCCTCAGACGCGCTGGATTTCGAACAGCTTCACGTCAGTGTCGTACCAGATCGGCGGGTCCACATTCCTGCAAACGACAGATGCTCATTTTTCGTGTGTGCGTCTCGAGATCACTGAAACACATGTACTGTATGTGCATGGCAAGCTGAACCCTTGTTCAGTCACACAACTATCTTGAAATATGTT
>SDVV010019299.1:0-13562 GCA_016164225.1 Gammarus roeselii | reverse complement strand
TTAACATATAAATGCCGTATGAATAATCCGAAAGCTGTTCGTCCGTCCACCTTTTCCGCCTGCTAAAACCAGTTCCGGTCCCGCCCGCCTGACTCCGGCCAACCCCCTCCTCCCCCTCCTATCTACAATCCTTCACTAAAAGCATATTCGCACCCATATTAACTACTGGTATGTTACACAACACAATACACAGGGCATGCTACACAACACAATACGCAGGGGATGCTACTCAACACACTACACAAGGTATGCTACACAGCACACAACATGGAATGCTACACTACTCACTATACTGGGTATGCTACACAACACAACACACAGGGCATGCTACACAATACAGTAAACAGGGTATGCTAACATGGATGATCAACCCACCACCGGCCAACCTAGACCTGCAAGTGTACCCTAAAGTAACTATTCCAACCTACGCGTACCGGCAGGGATTCCTAAGTCTACTTGAGAAAGAGTATTTTGAGCACCGCCAAATATACACTGACGGCTCCAAAACCGCGGACGGAGTGGGAGCCGCCGCTGTGTTCGGGGACATCCCACTTTTAGCCACCCTCCCACAAGAGACCTGCGTGTTCTCTGCGGAGCTCCACGCTCTCGAACTGGCCATTTCTATTGCCAAAACAGATCGCTTCCCCACTTACGTCGTATTCTCAGACAGTCTGAGTGTCCTCACTCAGCTTGAAACACTGCACTACGAACATCCCGTTCTACGTAAAATGCAGCATGATCTCTTTGTGATGTCCGAGACGGGTCAGGCAGTTGATATCTGCTGGATCCCCGGACACGCGAGAATAAGAGAGAACGAACTTGCGGACTCGCTTGCTAAAATGACAACTACTCATCATGAACAATTTTTCGCAATATATTACCGGGACTGGTTCCCTATCATCAACTCCCATATAACATCTCGATGGGATGAAATGGTGCAACAGAGTGGACAAAAAATGCTTTCAGTCAAACCCTCATTCAGAGAATGGGAAATAATGTTCACCTCACCAAGAGAAAAGACCAAGTGTTCATCAACCGCTTGTGCACGGGGCACACTCGGATAACTCACAACCATCTGATGGATGTAGACACAGGATCAAACTCGCCACCTTGCCCCTGTTGCCACCAGAAGGCTATCAGCGTGCAACACTTACTGATGGATTGCAACGCACTTGTGACAGCCCGACGAGCGTTCGTAAATCCCCGTGCAACCTACAAAGCCTACTCACTGACCCAACCTACCGTAAAAAGCTTATCGCTTTCGGAAAAATACACCGGACTATACGAAGCAGTTTAAACCCCAAACACCTGTGCAAGTGAGGCGGTCTCTCCACCCCATTACGTACAGAGATAATAAATCATTTACGAAGGTACGCGTTAACTCTTTACTGTCTTGTACGCGCTAGTACGCTATATGCCACGATTGAATTATGTACTTGGTTTCATCATAACATGACTAATATTTTCGCACGCGAGGCCGTGCCAACTTACCTGAATCAATGACGGTCGCGCCCTACGGGGGAGCCTATTATGACTCACGTTGAGGCTCTGGTGGAAATGAGGCTCAAATCGAAACAGGGTATGTTACACAACACAATACACTGGGCATGCTGCACAATACACTAGACATTGTATGCTACACAACACAATACACAGGGCATGCTGGTGCTACCACACCATCCCTCTCCTGCCGAAGGTGCGCTCGCTCCCATTCTCGTTACCCAAAAATTATCTTCGATTGTTTACATACGCCGCACTTTCCCCCACCCTCCATTTTTCTGTCACCCCCTCTTTCGTTAGCTCGTTGTAAAGTCTCCCCTGCTGTGTTTCTTACCATTCCGCCAATCACCTCTCCAGCCCTCTCCCCATTCCTGCACTGTCCTCACTCCTTCATTAATACTCCCCCCCCCCCCCGGGTGCCGCCAATTTGTCTTTGATCGCCTCGCATTGGCTGGGACAGCGACAAGCAGAGGACGCTTCTATTGATTGCTGTCTTCGGGCCAGCTATGGCCTCGCTGCTGGTGTTGTTGTTGTTCGTCGTACTTATCTTGGTGATCATGAACGGGGCTATTGGTGCTCCTGAGGGTGCTATCGGTGCTATTGAGGGTGCTTTTGGTGCTCTTGAGGGTGTTATCGGTGCTCTTGAGGGTGTTATTGGTGCTCTTGAGGGTTCGATCAGTGCTTTTGAAGAGTGCTAATGGTGCTCTTGAAGGTGCAATAGGTGCTCTTGTGCTTGTGATCTTATGGAGTGCTATCGGTGCTCTTGAGGGTGCTATTGGTGCTCTTGAGAATGATAATAGCGCTCTTGAGGTTGCTATCGGTGCTCTTGTGTTTGTGATCTTGAGGAGTGCTATAGGCGCTCTTGAGGTTGCTGTCGGTGCTTTTAAGGGTTCTACGGAAGCTCTAGAGCTGTGTTATTGGTGATCGTGATGATGCTATTAGTTCACATGAGGTATGCTGAAGTGCTCATGAGAGGTGCTATTGGTGCTCTTGAGGTATGCTGAGGTGCTCGTGTGAGGTGCTATTGGTGCTCTTGAGGTATGCTGAGGTGCTCGTGAGAGGTGCTATTGGTGCTCTTCAGGTATGCTAGAGGTGCTCGTGAGAGGTGCTATTGGTGCTCTTGAGGTATGCTGAGGTGCTCGTGAGAGGTGCTATTGGTGCTCTTGAGGTATGCTGAGGTGCTCGTGAGAGGGGCTATTGGTGTTCTTCAGGTATGCTAGAGGTGCTCGTGAGAGGTGCTATTGGTGCTCTTGAGGTATGCTGAGGTGCTCGTGAGAGGTGCTATTGGTGCCCTTGGTAATGCTATTCGTGCTCCAGGGTGGTAATATTCGTGCTCTGAAAAGTGTCTCTCAAGGGGAGTTACTCAGGCTCTTGATGTGATTGCTATTCGTGCTGTTGGAGGTGTTGATGGTGTTGATGTGTTTGGTGTTGGTGTTACTGGGATGTTGATAGTGGTGTGGCCGTTGTTATTGATTGGGCTCATGGTTATCTGGATTTAGTTCATTGTGATGTTGATGGTGCTGTTGATGATGCGAATAGGGATGTTATCACTGCACTTGATGAAGTTCGCATATTGACATTGCTTGTGATAGTGCTTATTATCAATGTATATTGTTAATGGTGTTGTATGGTTTTGTTATGAATGGTTTAATGTTGATCTTAGTATTGATTCAGGTCATGGGAGGTATTTTGTGCAAAGGTTGTAGACGTTATTGATGAATAAAACAGCGTCTAGTCACTCATTGCAATAAACGCTGGTTCTGTTACTGCTGTTGAAAGGGCGCCCCGTTGGAAATTAGTGCAGAAACAAAGGATTTAATTCAACGGTGCAGGTTAGGGAGGGCGGACCGCGTGTGCATGGCTGACGGCGCGGTGGGTGTATTGTAGGTGTATTTTGTATTGGTATTCTGTATGTATTCCATAGGTATTGTGTGTATTTTATAAGTTTGTAAGTGTTCGTTTGTAATGTATAGGATTGATTAAAGCGAGTGTCTTTCCTTTTACCCTGCTTATCTCTTCTTGTGATCAGGTTCCTATGTGCTTCGCCGGCCTGTTCGACTATATCTTCCACGATTGGCTATTTATATCGGTTTATGTCTTATTACGATTAATGATGATGAGAGTGTGGTTATAAAGGAGCTGAGTTATTTCAAGACTTAGTTATTAAACGTATCAGTTTCACTTTCAGTTAAGATAACTTACGTTGAATATTCTTTAGGCATTGTTTTGCCATGGACGGATATCATTTGTGTCATGGGTACTAATGAAGTCTTAGGTATTTGTATGAGGTTTGCCATATAACCAGAATTTGTTCAACTCTGCCAGTTCAAAGTTAGATCTTTATTGACAAATAGTTATAACGGTTGCGATGTTTATTTAGTTATAATGGTTGCGATTGTTTTCATTGTGCACGACGTTTTCAGATTCATTGCGCTGTATATTTAGCTGCATGTCGGGGACAACTAGTTACAGTACAAAATATTGTGTCATCAATTCGTGCTTTAGATAACCACATTTATTTGATGATTATGATAGCATTACAAGGCAGATTAACAACAAATTATCGAAGAGCCTCCCACGAGTCTCCAGGGAAACGTCACGGGTAAAGCGTATTCCGTGACTGTGCCAGAGGAGCGATCCCATTAGCTGAGATTGAAAAAGAGTTCATGAGCCCTGAGGAGACCGAAGGGAGGAACCGCAAAGGCGACCAGGTCGCTAGACTAGTTTTTTATGATGTATAAAATCCAGCATGCTTTTCTCAGGGAGATGCGTCAATTGTGTAAACGGATATGGTAAGCCGGTACTGTTAAGTAGGTAGTCATGTGCATCTCTGCGGGAAGGTACTGGCTGTGCCTCTCATATCAGGGTCGTCTTCTGTTATTTTCTAATTATTGTGAAGTTATGGTTTAGTTCAGTGAAACAAGAATAAAATGAAGATGGTCAATAAGCTTTTGCTTGGTTTTAGTTTGGAGTAGTGTATATTTCCACCGCGCGAGGGAGCATTTTTTGATGCGCTGCTGATGCAGCGCATCAGCGGCCCCAGTTGGCAATAGAGCATTGAAGGCTGAGAGACCATCTCATTAAAACCTCATAATACTTAAAATAATTCAATACTGTGAGTCCCGAAGGCCTCTTCGACAGGGACCATAACATAATGTTCCTACCCGATACAACTTGTCAAACTTGCGGAAAAACGTTTCGATACGTCTATAGCGCAATTCTTTTTCCCAATCCCATTCTCGCGAATTTGAAACAACCTGTCAGCTGCCGTAGTTGGTTCTTAATCCGTGAATGCGATCAAAAATGCACTCGACAAACACGGGTATACGTGAATCGTTCACCGTAAGAAAGACACGGTTTTCATAGGAGTTGTTGAGATTTTTTTCAAGAAGCACGACTCGGCTCTCTTCAGAACAATTTAGAAAAATATTATTATTATTTCCATTCTATCTAAACGATTATCTTTATTATGCTCATTTATTGTTATCATTATATTATTCCCCATTTCGGAACCGTTCCTACATTAAATATTACCATAACATTATTATTATTATGCATCTCGATACCTTTACCATTTCTACCGTGATGTAGTCTGTGAGGGTCGTTACGGCAACTCACATTCACCCCTGAACCCACGTCAGGGCCAACGAAACTGTGTGTGAGTCCGTAACAACAACTCGCAATCGCCCCTCAAAACCTTAGCAGGGCCAACAACTCTCATAAGCTTGAGAGGGCATCTGCTGCCTTAAACCATATATGGCAGCAAGCAGATGCAGGGACTATGGTATCCCGGGGTCCGAAACCGCACAAGAGGAGAGCCCACTGATCAAACTCTACGAGGCGGTGTTAATTCAGGATGATAGCAATGTTATTATTATGATTATTATTATTAGTCTTACTATAATCTTCCATCTTGGACGATCACTATTCTTTCCGTGTACTGGGTGAGAGTCCGCCGGCGACTCGCATCTATCCCTTAACTCATGTAGAGTGACCAGTAACGGGTGTGAGCCCACAATGGCAACTCGCAACCACCCTTACACCCCAGTAGTAACCGGGAATCGAACCCGCACCAAGGAAGAGCCAATTGCTCAGCTCAGCGGTGAGGGCGCAGACTCGGAAGGATGTAATTTTTCCCTTTTTTCTTTTCTTTTTCTCTCCTTGAGTCAGGAGATATATATAAAAAAAACGCTAACAACTAACATTATTCTCACTTCCACAGCCGATCCTATTCCAGAGCGGTGGTGGGTGCAACGGGGAGAACAAACATTTTTTATGGGGCGGGACCCAGTATTGTAGGGAGCGGAGCGACATAACTGTTCGCTTTCCTCCCGCAGACGATTGAATCGTCGTCATACCTAACAAGGAGATGACCATTGTTGTACTCCTCTGGTGGGCCCATTATTAACACAATGTCACTCTATGCTATAGCATTGTCTAAATTCAAATTCTTCCTGCGTTTTTTCCCTTTAACCTCTGCGTTAATTGTTTTCAAATGTTAAATATTCCTTCTTCTCCTTTGATTGAACTCAGGAGCTGTCAGGAGCAACACTTTCTTTAGGAAGCCCCTCTAACAGCTCACCTTGAAATATGAAATGCTCTTCACTTTACAATAAGTGTACGAGAGACTTATCCTCTCAAGACCCTAGAAGAAGACCAATGTACATGTAACTGGGCATGGTGCTCCTCAAACTTTTCCTCTTATCAAAATTTCATAACCTATGTGCCTTCTTGATTTAAACTCTAGATTAGCCAAGGGCAGGTCTATAACTAGGATAGATTATAAAGTGAAACCGCCTTCAAGGAACCACAAGTTGACAGAAGTCTTTTTCTTCTGAACACTCTGGGAAGGACTACTACTCAGGCAACAGGGCGTGGTGCTTCCCAACTCATGCGAATATTATTTACAATATCTCTCAACCCATATGCTCTTTTCGATCTAGACTCAATCTCTACATAAGGCTTCATGACAGCCAACTTCTGAGGCAAGCTAATAGGCATGTCCTCGGGGTATGAGGACAGTACAAGTCCGCTGAGCGTCTCAGCTCAACAGTCTGAGATGCGAACACCTAAAACAAAAATGTTCCTCTTGCCATCTCCACTCGACCCGATCCTGAAAATATAAATCCAACTTTCGACCTTTTTATCTCCGGAGTTGGAATGCCCCGGGGAATAGTGGGGTGGTAGCCAGTAGGCACTGGGTAGCCAGTAGGTACTGGCTGCCAACCTACTATGAAAGCCTTCCCTTTTATATCTTTACAACCTTCCTTTTCCTGTGTGCGTCCGTGAAATTCTGAAGCTTCGTTGTCTTTCCCCCTCCCTTCCTTCAAGGTAACAGCTCGTCATGAGCACTTATGGCCGTTTTCGTTCCTTCATCTAATCTAATCTAGTGTTTCAACTGTAATTGCACTAGCAGCTGGATGTAAAATGTAAAAAGGCAACCGTCTTACCCACAGCAATAGTGCGCACGAAAACCAAGAAGGGTACTAAACTTGAGCGAGCTTTGATTGAACAGGAGGCTCAGAGATTCTTCATCAATCTTTAGCAATGATGACACAGCATGTTGCCTTACCACCCTGACCATCGACGGCATCAACAGCAAAGGAACTGAAGCAAAATATGATAAAAAATATCATCAATGAAGGTTCGACAGACGAGGACATCTTCAGGGATGAAATTCTCATTGATACATTAACAGAAAGACACGACAGGAATGGCGGCAGTAAGCTTACTGAACTCTCAAAGGTCGTGGGACGTTACTTGGCTGATAACTTTGAAAAAACAGTCCACTATCCGGTAGATATGCTCATTGCAGCACATCATTATCATAATTTTTTTTCTCAAGAAACAGGATGAAGGAAATAAAACAACATCGTTCAAGTTATGAGAATTACTATCGGTCCCCATTAAGGAAATTCATTGTAATACTCACGTCTATGTGATCACTGCCCTTCAGGTAGCAGCGTCAGACGAGAAACCTGAAAGAGATTTTGACACATTGTGGCGCTTGGACACAATCATTATATCCAGGGGAAGCGTTTGAGATCAGAACCTGAACTGTTGATACACTGTGACATTGTGATGCCAGAGCAATTACAAACAGGCTTCATTGTAAAGGTAAATAACATGAAGCCACAGGAAGTATACCAATATTTTCCTCATCATGCTGTGAGAAAATAATTTTCGGTAACGCCGTTTCGTTTGGATTTTGATTGTTAAGCAAAACCAGAAATTGATGCAGTAAGTTCAAATGATTGCTTCTACCCTGGACCATCCATGGTCCCGGAGTTGCCTCTGATGTTGATGTAATTCAGAATGGGGTCGCAAGCCGTCTGTTTTGACATTCCAAAGGCATTTTTGATGGCAGGCTTTGATGAACAGGACAGAGACTTCACAAGATTTCTATGGTCCAGAGATCCAAAAGATCCTGACAGCCTCATAGACGCCTACCGCTTCAAGGTTATCCTCTTCGGAGCAGCCTGCTCGCTGTTCATCCTGAATGCAACAATTGATCACCAATTGGAAAATTATAGTGAACAAAGAAACATTACAGATAATTTCAAGGGGAACATGTATGTTGACAACCTCTTGTTTACTGCATCAACCAAAGCGGAACTAAAGAGTTACACAGTTCATCTAATGAAATTTTGGGTGATGCTGGGTTCAACCTCCGGGAATGGGCTACAAATGACCCAAAGTTCAACAAGTTGACATAGAAGGAAGGTAAATCGGATGGCAGACCCACTGTCCCAAGTATATGACTCAGATGGGACTCTGTCCAGGATACTTTGACGTTGTCTCCCAAGGAGCCAACGTCCAACGATCAAAGCCGACAAAAAGAATCATCCTGCGGTGCTTAGCCTCCTAGTATGATCCTCTTGTGTCAAAGACCACATCACCATCAAGGCCAAGTTCATAATGAAGGAAATATGTCAGTTAAAGGTAGATTGGGTTGATGATCTCATTGAAGCCACATAAATTAAATGAAAAAAAAATATTAAAAAGTTTTTCAGAAGGGATGACATACCCTTTAAACGCAACTCAGAGATAGGTAAATCAATGATCCTACACCCATTTGTAGATGTGTACATATGGAGCAGTTGTGTATGGGGTCATTGAAGGGAGAGTCACACGAGTGGTTGCAAAAAAGACTGATTGTTCTTGAGAAAACACTTCCTGTGCCCAGGTTGTTGTTGACTGCGGCTCCACTTGGAGCAAGGCTCACCATGTGAGGCTTATGAAAATGGGGTCAATGATGAGGCCATACGTACGTGGTCAGACAGTCCAATGGCTTTGGGATGGATAGAACTGGAACATAGAACTATGTTCCAATGAGTCAAAACCTTGCAGACTTGATAACTCGAGGGGTCAGTCCGAAAAAAATCCAATCGAGCCACCTCGGTGCCATGGGCCTACGGACGTAGTGGAATTCCAGGAATGAGGAAACTTTTCTGCACAAATGCAGACTGTAACACTTAATAATGCAGAAGAGATTCCACCCTCAGAGGCTTTCTGATTATCAGTGCCGAATAAATACGGTACGTTAAAAAAATTAATAACCACCTTTGAGTAGGTAAAAAGGTTCATTGATTGCTTAAGAATGATGAGGGAAACCAAGGTAAAAATATCTAGTATTTAACGCTTAAGGAGATGGGATGGTTCAAATATTGGGTTATAAATGAACTACAAAAAGAAAAGTTTGCAGATGAGATAAAATACATTTGCAAAAACCATCTTCCAAAGGTTCTACTCCACTGATGAAACAGCCCAATCTTCGTTTAGAAGCTGATAAGTTAGTGTAAGCAGGATCACAGAAGCCGTAGTAAAGACTTGTAAAGTATCCAGTTTGGCTAATTATCAAACATCAGATAACTAAAATGAACTTAGAAGATCTTCACTTCGTCAAGCACCACATGGGAGTAAACTTTGTTGTGACCAGTCTACGTTCAAGATGGTAGATTCTGATGGCTAGACAGTGAATATATGATGCAATCAGGAATTCCATGCAATGTTGACGGGAACGTATGAAGTACTTCCGTGGACCACCAGAGTGCATGATAAGTCGATCCAGTACATTTGAGAAGGAGCAGGGAACTCGCATCGAAAAATGGTATAGTAGACTATGCGCATGTGCATCCACCCGATCAGTTCACTTGGAAGTTGCCAGATTTATCTGCAGAAGCCTTCTAGACAACCCTTCAGAGATTTGTCTGTAGAAGACTTGCTGAGAAACCTTCAATGACTTCCCGCCAGCTGCTCCTAACCCCAAATGCTGATCAGTGACAACGAACCAAAATTAGAGAGTTCCGCCACGGTACTCAAGTTTTGGGAGGAACATCTCATGGTTTGGAGTACTCTGAATCAAAATAAATGCAAGTGGTATTTTGAACCTAGCAGGGCTCCTTGGTTCGGAGGCTTCTTAGAGAGAATCGGAAAGATGGTCACGCTTTGTCTACAGAAAACGTTGTGCAGAGCCATGGTGACAGATGTTTGATAATGTGCAGAACTGGATACTTTACAAGTCTTTATCGTACTCTGTGGGAGAGAATCGGATCTCAATGACCGTCCGCTAACGTCTATCTTCAACTCAGTCGATGGTTATCAACACCTCATCACACCATCCCATCTGATGCTTAGACATCGTCTGTATAGAACGCCTGTGGCAACCCTTGCCCTGGAGGAAGAGTTAGATCCGTTTGTGTTCACAGCAGAGCTGCTATCAGGACGTCATAAAAACGTCCTGAAGGTTCTGCTCCATGTCCAAATAAATCTAGAAATGAGTACTTAACAATTTTTCGGTATCGTGCTGTAGATGCCATGACGAGGGCTCCAGGCTGTTATAAAGCCTGGTCCGGATCGTCGAAATCTGTGAAGAAAAAGACGGTCCTGTGAGAAGCGTGAAACTTAAAACCTGTAGAAGAACTGTCAAGCGACCGGTGACTTTGCTGTATCCATTAGAGGTATGAGCTAGGAAATCCTTGGAGAGTCCCCCAGGGCGGCCGGATCCAGACCCGACATTTCCGTGAAGTTGGCTGACTGTTGTTTACAAGCATTTACATGTGTAGGAAGACAACAATAGGCCTATTAGCCCAAACTTGGTTGTTTTTTGATAGCAAGAGGATTAGTTCTGAAGTAAAACGTCTAAGAGAGCTTCATGTGCCATTTCTGTTTTTATAACATCAAGCTGTGGTATGGTCTACAAACGGGGCTATGTAAACTGAGAGTGCACCGAAAGGAAAACGCGTATGCGAGACAACTAATTGTTTACGGTGTGAATCAGAACTCTTGAATGTGGTATGTCCCACTCATAAAGCTTGGAACAGTGGAAACTAATCACTTCCTACGAAGGCTTCTAAAGCAAAAATAATTTTATCAGGTATGCACCGAGGCAGGGTTGACCAATTGCTGAAAAATTGTTAGGAAAGAAGATACGCTGCCTCACATTTCAATGAATCTAAAACGGGTCATTGTTAACATCCAAACAGGTCAGGAGGGTCACCAATTGGATGATCGAATGCGACTCTCCGTCCTCGAAGTGGCCAACTTGGATGGGTATGTCAAGGAGGCGACATAACACGAGGACCTGAGTGGATTTTTGACTTTGAATACATTGGAATAACGATACAGAGATGACATCGTGGTTTCCTGTGGTAAGGTTTAGTTTTCCTTTCAGGAAGAGGGAAGAGTACTAATCGCATGTTCACTACTAATTTCTATAAAACAAATTACCTGATTATGTATAGGAAACTATTTATGCTTCGGCAGGGCATCGTGATGTTGTCGTCTGGTGTAGAACGTTTAACTCTGGTGTATATTGACAGAATATACGGTAGAGATAACCACCGCTAAAATCAACAAAACATCGGAGACCGTACTATTGAGCCGTACCTAATGCTGAAACGAATGCGACTTAAAATCAGTAACTGTATAAGTTTAATGAACTGTTTGTCTAGTCAATCAACCTGTTTGTATTATGTTTGACAGGTCTACATCAACTCATTGACTGTGTCTTTAAATTGTCACACTTCTTTCCCTCGTTAGGCTTATTCTCTTCTGCCACTCTGTGGTAACCGAAGTACAATGTGTTGAAGAAAAGGTAATAGATACGGACCTTACCCAGACGAATCATCTATCAACCCGCCTTGGTTACTTCCCTACTCATTCTTCTATCAATTATTGTAATTAGTTTCATTCATTTCATGACGAGATTTTATTGGTTATTATTATTTTCATAGCAACAATAAGGCTTATCCGGTTTGCACACTCACTGTAGGGTATAAGTAAAGGGGTAAATCGCTCTATTTGTAGCAGGCTCAGTAGGATTGGTAGGCATTTGGTGTGTGTTGAAGGGTTTGAATGGGATGCACGTCCACTGCAAGGTGCTATTATTGGAATAATAATTTTGAGATGATTGATTCTGATACCTTCTTTTATAGCTAGATGTTTTTGGTTGTATTTTAGGTGTTGATATGTGATGTTGCTCATGTTTACAACAGCTTATAAGCGCGAACATTCATTAAATCCTTTGTGTTAGTTTAGAAATAAGATTTGTAGTCGGATCCTTCACTTCATTTGTTGTATATGAGGTTGTTACTAACTTAGGTGAAGGCATTCGTATAAGATTTGAATGGGCTGTACTTTTACGGCCGGCTGTTAGTATAGGAATAATACAGTTATGATTGGGTTTATTAGGGACAATTTCACGTTCACTGCATCCGATAAGGTGATAACCAACACATATACACCAGTTAACTCTGTTATTGAATGAACATTTAAACAAATTTCCCACGCGTAAATATAATTGATCAACTATTATACTCATAGAACGTAAGATTTAGATGAATTTCGACCGTTCTTGTCCTATTCGATTTACCTTGTAACATACTTTCATGTCACATTTTTGTTCACTAACCAAGTTGGATACATTTAGTTTCAAATATAACGTTTCCTCTTTACATTTTCAGACTTATTTTTAAATTTTTCTCACAATACAATTTTATTTATGTATATCTACTTAGAACTCAAAAACTACAGCATTAAAACATTGTTTCAATGTATTGTTTCTAATCACCGACCTTTTTGCCGCTTAGGTATTTGTTATGCATGTTTTCCAGAGATATTTAAATGTATTTTTGTTTATTTACTGTCATATATAGTGACAACGACCATATCGGGTTGTGTTGTTCTCCTGTCTTTTCCGGCTATTCTGTATCATTTTTCATTTTTTTGAAACATTTATGATCCCTTTACGATCAAATTTGTGTATAATAATTCCGAGCATTCAGCTCCTACTACGCAAATTTTATAAATTTCCTGCCTAGTTCCCTGGTAACATATATATTTTATATATGCGTGGATACATCCCATATATCAAGCATTCAATGCATTATTTTCGTTTATTTACGAATGATATATCAAAAGAAAAACATTGCTAATTCTCGTTATCTAGATAATTTTATATCTATTTTCCTTCGTCCTTGACTAGTTTTTCCAGGCAAAATCAAATATAGCTATATGCTTTTCGTTCAAATCTTGGTTACTCATAACTATATGTTGCCCAAGCAAGACGCTCCTAACCCATTTCGCCTGTTTTCCTGATATCCGCCACCGTCCCGGGCTACCTGTCTCTTCGTAGACTCTATAATAGAGCACACGCACTCATATTGGTCCCGCTACGCTGCTCAGATCCGTATCAATCGACTCAGACCTGTCCTACCCACTGTGTCTGACCTATACTACCACGGTTCTCATACCAGTCATACTATTGCATGTGTTCAGCACTGTCTCACTAATGCGTTTAGCACTGTCTCACTAATGCGTTCAGTTCTGTCTCACATCTTTGCTTAGACCTGTTTCCCCAGACTGCTCACACCTGCCCTGCCACTATGCTAACACTTGTCCTTACCACTGGGCTCAGACCTGTTCTACGGCTGTGCGCAGATCTGTCCTGTCACGGTGCTCAAATCTGCCTTACCACTGGGCTCAGACCTGTTCTACGGCTGTGCGCAGATCTGTCCTGTCACGGTGCTCAAATCTGCCTTACCACTGGGCTCAGACCTGTT
>SDVV010019298.1:0-13563 GCA_016164225.1 Gammarus roeselii | reverse complement strand
CTTGCATCTATTCTGTCACACCCTTGCATCTATTCTGTCACACCCTTGCATCTATTCTGTCACACCCTTGCATCTATTCTGTCACACCCTTGCATCTATTCTGTCACACCCTTGCATCTATTCTGTCACACCCTTGCATCTATTCTGTCACACCCTTGCATCTATTCTGTCACACCCTTGCATCTATTCTGTCACACCCTTGCATCTATTCTGTCACACCCTTGCATCTATTCTGTCACACCCTTGCATCTATTATGTCACACCCTTGTATCTATTCCGTCACACCCTTGTATCTATTTACTAGCTATTAAGCTACCAGTAATGCCTTCACTTTAACTCGTTTGGTCATGTTAGATATTACAAATCCCCACCGGTTAATATGGAGATTTGTTAGGCTAGCATTATTCCCCCAAAGATCCATACTCCCAGAGTTGCAGCAGGGTATTTTGCACTTCGATCTAAACTTCCCTTGGGCTTCTTTTCGATCTTGCTATACATACGCATGAAGCAATCCCATGTCTTTTCATATTTTTTCTTGTGTTTTCTGGGTTATTCACCCCTCTTTGGGTAATTTGCATCAGCCTTGCTACAGTGACCTAGTTTTGGAGGCTACAACTAAACTTAGTGGTCCGGGACCAAGCTTTACTGATGGATCATACATTTAAGGTGGTGGAACAGCTGGTTATGTATGATATAAGGGAGTCCTCTTTATTATGTTTGAAAGTAGTATTGTATTTGTTGGTAATATCTACTAGTTATGATTGATATGTATCTTTGTTGTTGTGCACACCTCACAACAAAACGCCGTTGGTAACATGCTGCTACCTAAGTTCTCATTTTTGCCAGAGGAAACAAAAATTCAGCTTTTTGAAAATTATTGTTACCTAATTTACTGCAATGCGCTGTGCAGAGATGTCTGAGCTATAATGTCACCTTAGTCGACTGATGCAGGTCCCGCGCTCGACGTCTGCAAGCAAGGTATTAGCAGAGAACGCAATGGATCACATTAAAGGACTTTTTCGTAAAGCGGCACACCACCTCATGACCAAAGTGATGGCTTCTAACAATAAAATCCTCATTGCAATCTGCACTAGCAATGTGCTTGCTGTGTCGTCAATGGCAGGACGGTGGAGAGAAATACGGTATTCTCTAGGAGGAAGATGATCAGTGTGAGGTCTTTCTAGAGTGCTTCCTGATTTGACTGGTCTGCTTTACTCTAGCGGATTACTCAAATTTATATTTTCTAGTGTATTAAATGTACTTCTATGTCCTTGATGGTTTTTAATTTAAGTATAAAAATGATTATGGCTTCCTAACTCTAAATTTTATCTCCCCGTATTTTGTTGCAGAGTGAAAACGAACGTGAATGGTTTGCTGCTGCCATGGAGAGCGATTGGCTACACAAACCGCTAGACATCCATCACAAAGTCAAGTGTGTAGCACGACACAAAAGAAAATTGAATTGGAATTATTTAAGTCCGGCATATTTTTTTTTCCATGATTAAAAAGCGTTTTAATTGTTCATCCAACGATAATCGTCCTAAACAAATGGTAGCTCCTTGAATCGTAGTTGATTATTTTGGCCACAGTAATTAAATGCAATTACAGATTCTGCGTAGCTTGCTCATATAGTTTGCATTTTTTGACATGGCTAACTACATTGATTTGCAGATTTTTTAGCTTTGTTGCATGATAGCTATATTACTAGCTAGCATATGCAATATGATTTGTGTGCACTGAATTTTTTCAATCATCCCTCCATGAATGATTCTTATTGGTGTTATCTAGCAACTGTTGTAGCACTCAAAGTTTCAATTTACGTATATCTCGGTTATTTGTGATAACCGAGATATACGGTTATTTGGTAATATTGATGATAGTAATATTGATACCGTTTCTTTAATGTCTTGCACAAGTCATGCTTCTCTTGACAGTTTGACATTGCTAGATCTCGAGTGGGAATTATTTTTTGGTTATCCTGTTTTGCATTGCTTATGTTTTTAACACTGATGTATAGCTAGTATGGGTAGCTGTAGATTCAGAGCTTCAAACTTTTCAATGTCTTACTACCCTATACAATTTTGCTTTATTGTGTAGCTCTTTAATTTGTCTCTGCTGAAAGACGCAGTCTGCTATCTGTAAAGAAGCAATATCAGTCGACATTGAAATGAGTTGTAATTTCTTCTTACTTTTTTTTTATCTTTAAATTTGAAATGGTTTACACATTTTTTGTTATTGCAGATATGGCTTTCAGCTAATTGTGCTGCTGAACCCATCAATGCATAACGGTGCTTTCACTTGCTCAATGATAACTGTCAGAGTGAAAGTCATCCATTGAAGTGTAATGTACAAGTTCTAAATGTATTACTAAGGTTATGAAGCAGATGCACTACTGCACTATTTGTCTTCCATTCCCCTCGCCTCTTAATCCCCTCCCTCAGTTGCTGAGCAGCTTCTATTAGCTTATGTTACAGGTCCTTTACTTTCGTGTTGTCGGTATTTCTTTACATTGAGCGAGATGTGCAGTTGTTAGGCTATCTTCATCGCACTACTACTCGTGGTTATGTTTTTACATAATCAGCAACTACCTCGGAAAGTGTCATTCAATATGGAACCCTGATACACATTAGTTTCCGCATCGTTAACTTCGAAACCTCCTCTTGGCAGCGTGTGCCGGCTCCTGCTTACTTCCCAGTCCTGGGATAATTTTGTGGCCAACAAGTTTCCGAGCTTGAAGCGCTACGGTGGTGAGGGAGCCGAGTCTATTGTCCCATTCTTCGAGTACACATTCCGGGCGCTGGCCCAGAGTAAGTGGGGTTGTTCTATATTCGACTGTAAGAACATGGCTACCTTCCGGGCGCTGGCTTTATGTAAGCAAGGCAAGAGGAGGGATCACTGGGTAGTTCGTTGTGCTTTGGACAGAAAAACAGACTGTCCCTAGCTTCTTGATCATGAACACATTCTGGGCATTGGCTTCCACATTTAAAGCTGTAGCAAGTAACCGTCTCAATATTGTTTCAGTGCACCAAGATGAGCATGTTCCTAAGAAGTCGAGAGCGTTATTATATTGGCCTACCATCTCTTGTCAGTTTCTGGTTTGCATGATAGTTTCACTTCAGTGCCAGCTCCTTTGTAGCTCATCTTAAAGTGTATTAGCAAGCCACGGATCCAGAGGTTTGATTTCAACCTTCTGACAATACATAGTTGTAGTATGTTTATTGCTTAGTTAACTCTTCAATGGTACAAAACCAGGTGATTAAACTCGAGAGTTAGAAAATCTCTCTTTATTAGCTCTGTAGCACAGCTTGACTGATGTTATATTCTTAAAAAAATTCCATGTGATGTCATGGCTACCAGTGCCATTGTTCCACATCTCCCAGCCATGTGTTGTCGAGTTAGCTGATGAGAGCTTGTCCTGTACAAAGTCCACTAGAAAGAGCATCACTCTAATCTAATCTAACCTTGAAAGAGCATTGCAATTAAAAGGTTCCTGTAGAGCGATCTAAGGCTTCATAGGATCGTTGTTCTGTAAGAGTATTGCAAACAAAAGGAGATTTCTTCGTTCAATCTGCAATGCTGGTAAACATAGGATGCACAGAAAGTTTGTGGACCAATTAGAATAAATTAAACTCAAATCATTAGGTTCAAACTCCAGGTTTCCAAGAATTATTCAATACGTTCTTCTTTAGTAGCAATGACTGGTTCTAAACAATTCCTGAAGGCATTCCTTGAGGCATTCCTTGAGGCATGCCAGGTGTTTCTATGAAATCTTAGCCCATTCTCTAATAAGAGCTGTTTTGAGCTAAAAGATTCTGATGAGTCTTAGAACAAGCATATCACATTCCTAATTACATTCAACAACATTGCATACTGTTTTTCTATCAACATGTTTAGATGCTTTGCAATCCGGAAATTTTACTTTCCCGAGCGTCGTATGACAATTATAGTTTTAGGTTTTGCAGGATATATTGTTTGCATTAATGCCAAATCACAAGTGCAATGCTAGAAATGACAAGAAAAATCGCTGACAACATTTTGCTAAATGTAGCTTGTTATCAATTTATTAGTTTTTTTTATCTTATGAGTAACATGGAACTTTGTATACATTAGTAACAAATTTGTAGGCGCTTCGGCTAAGTATTTTAGTAATTGCTTGTGGTAAAGAGTTGATTAAATTGAAAGAATTTGAATGAATGATATTTGAGGAAAAAACTCTTGGCATTTTGCTAGCAGAATACGCTTGTTTATTCCTTTGCTGCACCTTCGTTTTTGTTATTTTGATGATCGTTTTCATTTCTACTGTAAGTTCATTGATCATTGAATTCTATTACATTTTTGTGTAATGACATGCAACGTGCTGTGGTGGGCTGGTATCATTGTTCCCCGTGCAGCTATCCTAGTCTGTTAGTGTCACCTGTCGCCCACAGGTGGCGTAGAGCATGGTGTGACGGGAAGTGTATTAGTGTGCCCCTGCAACAGTCCTAGTTTGTTGATGTCACCTTTCTCTCTCACAGGTTTACTAGTGTTAGAAGACAACACATTTTGACCCAAATTAAGTGGGCCTGTTAATAGTAGGGAGATTTTATCTCTAGTAGAATGTCAAACAGGGTATCGTGTATCTGTGTAGTAACTGACGTATAGGATCAAGAAAGATGAAGGTTGTAGTAGGAAATAACGTTTAACAATGATACTCGAAACTTCCTACTCGAATCAGTACATGAAGAGGAAGCCAATACTGGTCTCTATTTCAACGGTACTAGTGCCGGTGCCCGACAATTTTTAAACGGATATGTGGACACCAATGCCGGACGCTGTTTCCGAAACTTGCTGCAGCCGGAAGCTCTTTAGTGGCAACTCTGGTAGAATTTGTTGAGCTCTGACTTGAACGTTTCGATCGTTACACTACTACAACTTCCCTTGGAAGATTGTTACATTCATCAACATCCTTGGAAGATTGTTACATTCATCAACAGTGCTAAATGTGAAGAAGTTACGCGTCGTGTTGAGTGTGAACGCTAATAACAATTTTGTAACCATTATTCCCGGTCACTCTGTTTGCATTGTCATAATTTTTCACTCTTCAATCATGTCATGTGCGACTTGACGCTAATCCAGCGAATGCAGGTTCAGTTTACGAAGTCTGTATTTGTACAATATACGGTAACTCTACAGTGAAAACAACGCGTTCTATAACTTAATACTGTGTTTGCTCATGTACTAGATGATAATCAAGTATTTTATTTGCTTATGTTTAGCAGCATCGTTACATTGCTAGCCACTTTTTCAATTATTGCTAATGATTAATCACTAATCTCTTTCTTAGTGGGGTTTCATCGTTAGCAATAATTCTCTTAGTTAGAAACTTATGTGCATAACTTTGAAGTTGTTAACATTGCAGTTTATTGCCACTTTTCAGACTAGAAAACAACTGTGTTCATGTCTAGTTGAATCTGCTGACACTCAGGTTCTGTTTGCACTCCTCCTCCTAGCTTAGTAACGGTTGCACACTTGCTAATGTTTGAAAGCACAATATCATCTCCATTCTTCATGAATGTTAGATATGTACTGGACCTACAACATACTGTGTCACGCCTCTTGGTACATTGCCTCAACGAGTGGAGGCTCCGTCAACTCGACTAGCTGCTGTCTATCCGTGAGCCTGTGTAATTTACTTGCTATGCATCTGTGTGGGATTTAATTAAAAACTTCTGTGAAATCAAGGTATAGGTTTGAGACTTATCTATTGAAGATTTTGCACATAAAATTAAATTATATTCTTGAAAAATACCAGCAAGATATGAAAGATTGTCTAGTGATTGTCTATCAACATGTTCGTTTCCAAAAATTATTTAATTTTATCTGCAATCAAATTTTCAATCAATTTGTCAATGACTGAGGTGAGACTAATTGGTGCTCGGCAATTGCCAGTACACTTTGTCCATTTTTTTTATTGGAGCAATGCTGGCTTCTTTCCTTTGAGAGGGCAGGTACCATTTGTGAGAGATTAGGTGGAATTTTTTGAGAGGGGTTCGACGATTTTGTTCCTAGTTTCGTTCTTTATTCTGGGATGAACTTGGTCTGTATCTGAGATTTTGTGACTATTAATTTATCTATTTATTTAAAAATTTATGCAGGCAAAAAATGTGCTGCGCTGAAGGCTTCAATTTATCTTTCCACTATGAAATTATTAGGAGTAGGAATGTCCGAATTCTCCAACGTAAATACGGAACAGAAATATTCGTCTAGTAGGACACTCATTCTAGCGTCGTCTGTTCCTAGTTCTTTGGGATCGTTCTCAAGAGTACCTATTACAGACTTGATTTTATTTTCTCAAAATATAACTTGCTAAGAAATTGTTTCAGAGTAGTTTTGTTGCTTGCAACAATTGTATTTATATAATCTTTCTTTGTAGGCTCGAGACCTTCTTCTGAACTCCTTTGATCTCAAATTGGTTTGTGTTGTAGTTTCTGTTTTTGCTCTACTTTTTTTTTGCTACAGAAGATGCTGCAAATCTCCCTTCCAGTACTTGAGCTGATCGACTGCTAATAGCCCATCCGATCAAGTTCAAAATTTTACAGCGGTTAATAATTGTCTACCGATTCATTGACGGCGCGTTCGAGGGTGACACCTTCGACTTTTTCAAGCTATCATAGTTGATGCATCAACAAATTAAGAGTTTCATTATTGATGTTTACAACTTGAGCTCCATCAAAAAACCGATACGTTTGAGGTCACTAGATTTGAGTGTATTGCACACTTCAAGGTTGATGACATGAAAGTCGCTTGCGCTAAATAGAAGATCAAAGACATTTCTGCCTCTTGTAGAGCGTGTCTTCAACTTTTGGGCGCTAAACTTACCGTAGGCAAAATCAATCAGGCGTTGGCTATGGTTAGTACATGTTGGTTTTACAGTCAATGTCAGGAATATTGAAGTCTTCATGCACGATTCTGTTTTGTGCAGGTTGCGTACAGCATACAGTGGGGGGCTATGTATCCATGTCCCTCGTCCAGCAGCCCTAGCTTGTTAGTGTCACCTCTCGCCCTCAGGTGGTGTATAGCATGCAGTGGTGGGCTGTGTATCCATGTCCCTCGTCCAGCAGCCCTAGCTTGTTAGTGTCACCTCTCGCCCTCAGGTGGTATACAGCATGCAGTAGTGGGCTGTGTATCCATGTCCCTCGTCCAGCAGCCCTAGCGTGTTAGTGTCACCTCTCGCCCTCAGCTGGTGTACAGCATGCAGTGGGGGGCTGTGTATCCATGTCCCTCGTCCAGCAGCCCTAGCTTGTTAGTGTCACCTCTCGCCCTCAGGTGGTGTACAGCATGCAGTGGGGGGCTGTGTATCCATGTCCCTCGTCCAGCAGCCCTAGCTTGTTAGTGTCACCTCTCGCCCTCAGGTGGTGTACAGCATGCAATGGGGGGCTGTGTATCCATGTCCCTCTTCCAGCAGCCCTAGCTTGTTAGTGTCACCTCTCGCCCTCAGGTGGTGTACAGCATGCAGTGCGAGGCTGTGTATCCATGTCCCTCGTCCAGCAGCCCTAGCTTGTTAGTGTCACCTCTCGCCCTCAGGTTGTCGGATAGCATGCAGTGGGGGGCGGTGTATCCATGTCCCTCGTCCAGCAGCCCTAGCTTGTTAGTGTCACCTCTCGCTCTCAGGTGGCGTACAGCATGCAGTGGTGGGCATGGCTCATCGTGGGCGTCTGAACCTGATCCAAGATGTACTGCAGTTGCCTCCTCACCTTTTGTTCCTCAAGATGAAGGGAAAACCGGAGTTCAGCGAGCAGTTTGAATTCACTGGAGACGCTCTCTCTCATATCAGTGAGTGATGAGTGCCAATACTTCCCTTTTGGCTTCAGCAAGCTAAGTTAATCAGCGAGTTTTTTTAGAGGACCAATTTGGCGTCATTAACTAGGAAGAAAAGCAACACCCAACTTCAACTGTTGTGGTACCCAAACTTGACGCGTTTTCTCGCAATCGTTGCGATCTCCACCAATGTAAACTGCACATGAACGTCTACATTGAACAAATAATAATCTCTCCTCTCAAACGTAACAGCTACCATCCTATGAGCCTAGCCACCAGAAAGACCTTTCATTGTTGCTGTTACTCATAGATTCCGCCGTGCACAAATGATAAGACATCTCTAGGCCAGGATATCGATTCCAACCCTTCTCTTTTACCCGCTCTTTATAGGTTACACCGACTTGGACAGATACCCCCTACTCTCAGGCTGTTCCCTAAAGATAGCTTTGACAGCAGATAGCTTTGGTCAACTTAGAGGAATCGACCACCAAATTGTGAGTCGCTAGCTTCATTCAGAAGAGTTGAAAGAGGCTATCTAATAGTTTGAAACATTGATTTTTTTTGCCGTCAGTTCGGAATGGTACAGTAGCAAAAGAAAATACGTTTATGATTGAAGATTAGGAAAAATTTTCAATGACCCTTTTCCGATCGAGATTTGATCTTGTCGGAAATTAAATGATTATTATCCAATAAGAGGGTTTAGGGAGCTGAGACTTGGGGGGTGAGAGCAGAGGAGAGAAGAAGGTTGAATGCTTTCGAGATGATATGTTTGAGGAGCATGGCTGGAGTAACTCTGAGAGACCGGATCACCAACGATGTGGTTCGAATCAGAACAGGGATGGTGAAGAAAATGGAGGACAGAGTGGATTCGCGTGTTCTGAGATGGTTCGCGCACATGTAGAGGATGGATGAAGGGAGATTGGTGAAAAGGGTGATAAATGCGGAAGCGAGTGGTCGCAGGCCTAGAGGTAGACCGAAATTTTGGTGGATGGATGGTGTGAAGCAGGCGTCAGGTAAGAGAGACATCAATGTGGAGGTGGCGAGAGAGCGTGCAATGAACAGGCGTGAGTGGAGAATGGTTGATTTTGACGCTGCTCTGATTTCCTTTATCGCCCTTGTCATCCCTCTGTCGGGATGGTCGTGGGTGGGGGGGAGCCCTACCATTATGACGCGGCCGAGGTAAACCAGTGAAACCTGTCGGGCCCTGCTGCTGACGACGGATACTCGGACTGCACTCGTGACCCAGAGTGTATGTTGAGGGGAACCGGCCGGACCTTTTAGCACAAAAGGGCTAAGTTGTGTGAGTGTGAGATGCGCCTTGCCGTCGGTCATCCCCCTTTCTGGGGGATGCGGCCTAGTGTCTGTATCTGTAAGAAGGTTAGTCCAGGTACAGTACCGCAAGAAATTTCTGCATGAAATTAAATTCCACGTACATCGTATGCGAATATTGCTGGTTGTTTACGATGGTGTGTTACATGGATGGTAAATATCACTGATCAAATCTAATTTGTTCATGCAATTGGAACATAACTAGTTTTGCGATGTGGTAAAGATATTAGATTCTTTGCGCAATGTGTAGTAGTGTTGGTCTATCTGTCCGTAATAATGATGTAGCTATTTGATATTTTGTTTTGTGAAACGGAACAGGTTAGAAAAGTTGTATATTTTTTTTGAGGATTAAACTGAAGGCGACACCCTCCCTGTATAATCATCGGCGATGATGACAGAGAGAGATGGAAACTGTAGCTATTAGGAAAATGCAATTTACTTATTGCGGTAATAGGATAAATGGTGAGGAGCGTTTGTGACTCCTGCATGTCAATATAATTTGTCAATTTGTCTATCGGTACTGAAAGTGGAGTACAATTGGATAAGTCAATAGTAAGTTTTACTAGGCTGACCTTGGCTAAGGAAGTAGCTACTTGCTTGTCACAATTTAAAGTGATAATCTGTTTGCTCTCATGCAAACGCCATCTAATTTTGTCCATGCAGATCCTTTCTTCCATTTTCCGCAATCAAAATATCTCCCTTGACTGTTTCTAACCTTCATTTGACCAACACGAGATCATCATTGATCAACTTCCAATCATCACACTGTCCTCCGCTGCACAGCTTCCAATCATTACACTCATCAGTTGCACAGCTTACAATCATCACACTCATCCGTTGCACACCTTTCAATCATTACATTTGTCATCATTTGCACAGCTTCCAATCATCACACTATCATCCGTTGCACAGCTTCCAATCATCACAGACATCCGTTTCGCAATTTCCAACCATCACCTATTCCTCTTTATTCCAGCTTCCAACCCCGTGTTGGAGTTCGATGATTGTCGCCTGACAGTGGAAGTGTTGGCCAACCCTTCCCACCTGGAGGCCATCAACCCCGTGACGATGGGCCGCACTCGCGCTCTGCACCGCCGCTTGCAGACAGGTCATTACGGCGCGCTTTGCACCGAGACCAGCTGTTCCACCGCGCTGCCAGCGCTGGACAGGAACGCTCCCGTCTGCTTGCAGGTGAGACCAGCTGAGTAGGGAATCGATGCGCCCGTCTGCCTGCAGCTAAGACCAGCAGCCTCACCGCACTTGCCAGGATAAACAGATGCGCCGGGTTGGCGTCCTCTAGTGCAGATGTCGGACACGAACACACTACACAAAACAATGCTCTGGTGTCCATAACAATAAAAACATTACCTCATTGATATCAGTGCATTAACTGTCACCCAAACCATAACATAAATACATATATTGACAATAACACCGTCCCCACCGCACCAACACCCGGTATCTCCCACTTTTGGGTGGCTCCTCTTCTGTACGTCCGGCAGCCTCGCTCCGCCGGACATACAGAAGCGAGAAGCGGCCTCGTTTTCAACCCAGGGCGCAATTCATGTCGCCTTAGGCTTCACGTCCAACACCCACTCCGCCACCACCTCCATCCCCACACCCCCGGCCACACTGCCACTTCCAAGGTCACCACAACAACCCCAAGCAAATGCCAAACGCTTAAACTAGTACAATTGAACACAAATGGCACTGGTCAGAAAGAAGTTGAACTGAAACACTTTCTACACAAACATCACATTCGCGTCGTCCTACTCCAGGAAACAAAACTTGAACCTAAATTTTAAACAACAAAGTTCCCTGGATCCATAACAATCCGCCATGACCGTCCCAACAACGACGGTGGTGGTGGCCTCATGACACTTTTCATCGAAAAATTCACTTCACATACACAACCGCTTTCACCCTCGCACAACTTCTTCTCGACATCACTCTAGAACTACTATCACTACACATACAAGTCACAAGAAACAATACAATTTAATAAACAAATACATCCCCTCATTATACACCTCACCTAGACTACCTCAACACAACCTCTCCTGGCACACCTCACAGAGCGCTAATCGAAGGGGCTGTGTTTTTCATTTGCCAACTAGATACACTAATCACACCAAACCACACACACACTCGCTAACCTATCAACTCCAACGCTCAACAGACTTCCCAAGATGTCTCATTCTGTTCTGCCAATCACGCTCAATATCGCCGATGGGCGGTCCATCTAGACATCGTCTGACCATCTCCCGTTAGTTATCAATCATCAACTTCGATACTCAATCCACAATAAGCCCCTCATACTTTTCGTAGCCACAAGAGAGCTGACTGGGACAAATACACAGCATCAATGGAAACCGCTTTACAAGACTTCGACATCACCCAAAACACATCCATTGACGTAGTCACAAAACACTTCACCACAATACATGACCACGCAGAGAGAACACATATCCGCTGGGTTGGTTCGTGGCTTCAATCCAGCTTTCTCGGCCAACATTAAGCGCAAAATTCAACAGCGAAACCATCTCCGTAATTTACCCTCCACCAACGACCTAATTACAGATTCAAACACTTAACGCAGAAATAGATATGTGAGAAGCAGGCGAACTATAACGGGACGTGCTTGCTAGCACCAACTTTCGAACCTCACAATTAAAATTATGGGAACTCATTAGGAGCTTCAACAACAAGAACACGAACCGCATGAACCCCCACACCATACCATCAGACCAACAACAAGCGGACATTGTTGGCCTGATGGTATGGTGTGGTTGTTCGTGTGGTACGTGTTTTTGTTGTTGAGGAGGCCCCTAATGAGTTTCCGTAATTTCAAAGTTACAGATAGACCAACAACAAGCGGACATACCTCCCACGAGGGAGCCTACACGAGTCAGGTGGGTCAGCTCCATCAAGATGCCTTGCCTGCGGTGGCGGCGTCTGGGACTCCGGCCCCAGCGAAAGTTCCGTCAACCCACCCTGTTTCATATCCTCACCGGTGGGGATTGCGCCTTGTGTGCCATCTCTGCGGTGTTAATGTGGACGCAGCCTGTGCGCTGCTTAGCCTTTGGGCCCACCGACACTTCCAAGACGCCAGAGCCATGACATATACACTGCATTGTTTTTCATGGACAACTGAACAATCCCCATCATTTCTCCCCTGCAAAACGTTCCTGTTCTGGTTGGTGCGTTGCAGTTTGGCTGAGCGACATGAACACGCTGCAAGTTTCAATGTTCTGGTGTCCACAATTAAAATTATACCGCACGGGTGGCCATTTGTTAACTGCCACACAACCCACGAAGTTAATTCAGATAGCAACAAAAACACTCTACCCCACCACTAAGCCTGCCACCAATTTCTCGTCTCCCACCTCCCTTTGTCTCAACACGCGCGTGTCGGTGGGTATCGAGGGTTTCGGGCGGTGTGCAGGCGCGGTTTTCACTACCGCAGGTGGAAACCGGGGCTAAGCAACAACAACAAGCGGACATACTTAACAAACACCTGCCACCTACCACACCATCCAGACAACAGGAGGGTACTCGAACAATTTTACAAATTACAGATCGACTTGAACTTTCATATCCCATTTACACCAGCCATGACCATAGCAGCTATCTGCCGTACGAAAAACTCCTCGGTCACGGTCCCAGACGGCATATCATACATTCACCTTGAACATCACAGACTTTCTTTACGTTTCTATTCTACGCAATGAATACCCAACGTTTGGAAACAAGCAAAACTCATCCCCATCCTGAAAGCCAAAAAATCTCCCACAGATCCAGCCTCATACGGGCCCATTTTTCTCCTCGAAAATCGTTGAATTACCTACTAGTTCTTAACAAAATTAGTGGGAGTGTTAGAGCGAGATTGCCTCTTCTGTATGCATCGTGGTCTACTATGTTTATAGTACAGATACAGACACTAGGCCGCATCCCCCAGAAAGGGGGGTGGCCGACGGCAAGGCGCACCTCACACCCTCACATGCTCATACTCACACAACTTAGCCCTTTTGTGCTAAAGGGTCCGGCCGGTAGCCCCTCAACTTACACTCTGGGTCCCGAATGCACCGAGGAACCGTCGTCAGCAGCAGGGCCCGACCGTTTTCACTGGTTTACCCCCGCCGCGTCATAATGGCCGGGCCCCCCCCACCCACGACCATCCCGACAGCGGGATGCCAAGGGCGGGAAAGCACATCAGAGCAGCGTCAAAATCAACCATTCACTACCATTCTCCACTCACGCCTGTTCATTGCACGCTCTCTCGCCACCTCCACATTCATGTCTCTTCTTCCCCACGCCTGCTTCAGTCCATCCATCCACCCAAATTTCGGTCTACCTCTAGGCCTGCGACCACTCGCCTCCGCATTCATCACCCTTTTCACCAATCTCCCTTCATCCATCCTCTCCAAGTGCCCGAAC